>CM076577.1:1073560747-1073732614 GCA_034641835.2 Pinus albicaulis
ATCAGTATTTACAGCATAATCAAAACTTTTTACCTTTTCATTCCTTAAAACTCATACGCTACTTTCCTTCACTAAACCTGCGTATATACGCGGATCCCCTTTGTGAAACTCGTGTATACACAGAGATCTAGATATGTAATTAACTCTTCACTTAGATCATTCCATCATTCATTTATCAGATGTTCAATAAACTGTAAACATGTGCAGTAATAACAGAATAAGCCATCACACAAAGCATCACACATGAACACCAGGATTTTTAGGTGGAAACCCAAATCGAGAGAAAACCACCGCTGCAGTTGCTCAGCCTTCAATATTTTTATTATAGAGAAAACATGTTACAACATATGTGCTGGTGCAGACTTGACCAGCACGCAGGCACCCACCTACGCTCGTTTACCAGCCTCTCCTGGAAGGGAGCTCCAACCCCCTGACTCGTTTACCAGCCTCTCCTGGAAGGGAGCTACGACCCCCCGATCTCGTTTACCACCCTCACCTGGAAGGGAGCTACGACCCCCTGACTGAAGGCTACAACCCTCAGCACCACCTTGGACCACGTTTCATCAATTTTCACACTGGATCCAACCACTTCAATAGAACAACACTTGCAGGCCACAATTCATCATATTTCCATACCGAACCCTTTCCATACTTTTAAGCTCAAACATACATCATCAACAGATACATATCAACACAGATCAGATAGCAGAAAAACAGCAGAACAGATCAGATATTTCATACCCCTTGCTTCAGCAAACCCTAGTTTGCATACGCGCTTTCCCTTCACTGATGTCGCATATATACGCGCTTCCGTCCACACAAACCAGCGTATACCTCAGTGTATATTTTATTGCGCATACGCGCTTTCTCTTCGCTGAAGCCGCGTATATACGCGCTTCCTCCGCGGCGAAGTAGCTTACAGATCTTCAATCATTACAGAGCTGCATACCTCATCAGATCAGATATTCAGTTCAGATCTACCCTTTTGCTTCAGACAGATGTTCGCCTAGATGCTCGCCTCATCACAGATCTAAGCCTTCCATAATCAGATCTAGCAAATACAAGAGAAATTTAGATCTAGATCCCCTTCTTCATCATTGGTGCATCATACATTCAGATTTATCATTCAAGTGTAACCCTTTCCATTCAGATATACTTCAGAGAGAAGTATTCATTCAAGCTCAGACATCTTGCACTCACACTCATGATTTACACAATGAATTTCTTCTCCTTATATATGTTTACCCTTTTCAATACCATGAGCCCCTTTTTCAATACCATGGACCAAAACAATACCATAAGCCCAAAAATACCTGGACGGGGTCAATTAGGCGGATCATTACCCAATACAATGGGTCAATACCATGGTGGTTACCCTTGGTTTTGCACTTTTTGAGCGCTTTAGCCCATACGCGACTTGGCATGTTATTTTCCGCGTGCATACGCGACTTCCCCTAGGCCAATCCGCGTATACACAGAGACATACTCTTTTCATTATATTTTGAGCACATTCTAAATTCCTTTCTTCATTGCCTTCTGTACACACTGTAGAAACATCATATTTTCTTCATCAGGAACATTCTCTCAAGCACAACTTCATCAAGTAAGTTTTCATCATCTTCATCAAGTGGGTTTTTTTTCAAGGACAACACTCAACAACATATTGTCAACAAACATCATATCACATCAGATTTACATCATTTAACAAGTCCATCAAGTCAAGCATAACTTCATTAGGTGGATTGCCATCAAGGACAATACATGTCAACAGTCGCATGTCTTCATCTTCATTCAGTGGGTTGCCATCAAGGACAACACTCTGCATCATATTTCCAACAATCTCCCCCTTTGGACTTGATGGCAACCACGATGGTGTTTGGTTACCACAACAGATAGATACCATGTCATTCTCCCAAATATGTCACATCATTCAAACACCATGTCACTCTCCCCCTTTGACATCAAGGGCAAAGGGCGGATCAAAAAACCAACATTCTCCCCCTTTTCTCCTCATGTGGAAGAAACATTCTGCAGATCTGATATGTGCTGAAGTGGCCAAGCTCCCCCTGAGTTCATGCTCAATCTTCAAACATATTTTTCAATAAAGTACATGACTCTTCCTATCACCAAAGACTCATACTTACATCAATTATCCATCCAAGTGGATTTACATATGAGACTCAACTACCCAACCAAGTGGGTTTACAAATTTGACTCAGCTACCCAACCAAGTGGGTTTACAAAAATGACAAGTCCTCACATGACCATGTTTTTCAATGAAGTACATGACTCTATGAACGTCCTATCACCAAAGACTCATACTTACATCAAATATCCAAACAAGTGGATTTACATATAAGACTCAAGTACCCAACCAAGTGGGTTTACACATTTCAACTCAGCTACCCAACCAAGTGGGTTTACAAAATTTGACTCAGCTACCCAACCAAGTGGGTTTACAAATTTGACTCAGCTACCCAACCAAGTGGGTTTACAAATTTGACAAGTCCTTACATGACTGAATATTACAATTTTACATCATGGATCTCAACATGACCTTTTCATCAAAAATACAAATATGAATTTTCATAACCAAAACCAGAAATTCCTCAAGAAAGAGAACATATTTCAGAACCATCATAATGCCAACAATGCATTATACTCAGCAAAGCTCATGCTCCCCCTGAATCTGTGCATCCAAGCATCCTTTTCATATGACTAAGGCTCCCCCTTAGTTTGTGCATCCTGAACACTTTCACCAACAGATCATTAAAGCATCTTCATCAAATCATTAGAAATAGAATTATGAGAACTGGACCACCACTAGAGATACGAAACAGTATCATAGATACCAAACATCACTGTAGCTGTGCTGAAGAGAGTTGACTCCAAACAGAAAAACGTTAGCAATCAGACATACGCGGCTTTCTGTGTAGGAACTCGCGTATATACGCGACTGTGTTTCAGGAAACCCGCGTATCTAATACCATCTTCTAAATTTTCACCAGATCTGATCCTCTTATGAGAAAAAGACAGTGTTCAGCTTCTTTCTGGGATATTTGAATGCTTCCCTGGAGTGTAGATAGATAGATCAGTGTAGTTGCGTCTTCAAGCGTCATCCAACGGTTGTAGCATAAGCACATTAGTAACCAAGCCTTCAGATTCTTTGCAGCATCAATACAATCTTTCCAAGAGAAATTATCATACCAGAACAACATCTTCAAATATGTGTCAAGCAATCATCCATGTGGTCCAATATCACCATGATCTTTAAGATTTAACATGATGTAACATATGTAGGAAAAAGGTCTCAACCATAGTAACAAACTCTGCATGATCTATTCTTATCTCTGAATCATAAGACTTCCAATTCATCCATGTGTGAGCACAAAAGATACTTATCAGCAACCAGGGCTCAAAATCTCATCATAATAAACCATGTACCAAGTCATCATCATTTGAGCATGAGTATCACAAAAACCAAAGAATAAGCAGTCATATTGCCAACAATGCAATCATTAGTATTCAACCTACTGCTCCCCCTAAACCAGTGCTCTTCCTTAACTTGTGCAATCTGAAACACCTTCAACAGCAAGTCATCAGCAACAATCTCTGCATGATCAGTCCTCATCTCTGAGTTATAAGACTTTCATCTCAACAACGAATGCTCTTCATCATAAATCAACCAGGCTTCATCCATAATATTCAACACAAGGCATCAAGTATCATATCATCAGAATGAATATAACCAGAATAATGCTAACAGTACAATCATCAGCAGTCAGACTGATGCTCCCCCTGGACCTCTGCTCCAGATCTTCAGCTATCAGATAAATTCTCTTATCATTAATGCATACGCGACTGTGTTTGTTGTAACTCGCATGTATACGCGACTTTGTTTCACAGAACCCGCGTATGAAAAGTGAAATATAGAAAATTTCACACCTTCATCTCCTCCTGCAAATTTACCTTCTGTTCCTGTCTTTTCTTCACACCAGATGCACTGTCAGAAATACATATAACCAGAATAATCAAATCAACCATGAGAGACATCATACATTGCTCCCCCCTGTGACGATACATTACTAAATCTCATAATGTATCCCACATCATTCCTGCAGTCAATCAGAGAAGTAAGCTTCAGAAGCGGATGACTGCAGTAGGGTCAGAATTCCCTACGTTTCTGATTGGTCCTCCTTCTTTTTCCAAATTTGCTTGAACTTTCTAACTGTATGCTGAAAATTGTCCACTTTCTCAGATCTGTTCAACCTGCATTCCTTTTCTACATGTCCATACTTGTTACAGAAATAACATCTCATATGTCCAGAGAAATAAGCATAAGAATCATAATGAGTATTTCTAATCTTCCTCCTTTTACAGTCAGCTGCTTTATGTCCATACTTGTTACATGAAAAACAATATCCCTTGAAGCTACTAGAGTACCTTTCTGAGTAGAACCTGTTTGTTTGTGGCTGAATTGTTCTGCTTCTGCATTGGCTGCAACATGCCCATAATTATGACATTTAAAACATTCAACGTTCTTGAATGAATTCCTTTGAGAATTCATGATTGTTGGTCGATCTTTTGTTTCTTTCAACACTTCAGGTTTTGCATTGACATCCTCTGAATTTTTAGCACTTCCTTGTGAGCTAGATTCACCTTTAACAGTTTCATGGAAACCAAGACCATGTTTGATAGTAGGAGACCTTTGATTACTCAGAATATTGTCCAAAATATTAGTACTATCATGAAACCTCAACAGTTTTACCTTTTCTTATAATTTGCCTTTGAGAATGTTTACCTCAACCTCCGAGGCTTGACATTGCTTTGTCATGCTTTCTTCTTTCCTTCTTCCATCTTCTACTTGATCCTTCAGATTTAGAATCTCTTCTTTCAACCAATTTTCATTTTCTTCACATGTTTGTTGCAGCTCTTCATTCTTCTTCTTCGATGCCTTGAGATTTACTTTCAGAGATACGTTTTCTGCTTCAAGTCCTGCATTCTTCTTATTTGATTTATCCAGGTCTTCTTTGAGGGAGATAATTTCAGCTTCAAGGCTTTCACTTCGATTGGCTACTTCATCCTGCAGTCTTTGATGTATTTCTATCTGTCCCTTCATTATTTCTATCTGTCCATTCATTTTAGAGATCTTCTCTTTGTTGATAGATTCTTGCGTTTTAGATGAACTTTGTAGTTCTTCATCTTTAACCTTGAGAGCTTCTTCTAGATCCACAACCTTACTTTCACTATCTTCACTATTCATTGTACCAATGAGAAAATTTGGACCCCAATCACTATCTGATTCATCTTCTTCAATTTCTGCTAACCATGTTTTCTTAGAGATCTCCTTGTTTCGAGTAGGCTTCTTCTTTTGCTTCTTTGCCATGAGCACTTTCAGATCATGGTCAGAATCTTCTTCATCTTCACTGGACACTTCATCATCATCTTCTTTTGCATAATAACTCTTTTTCTTTTCAAATTGTTTCCCTTTACCATGTTTTTCTTTATAAGGACATTTAGCAGCATAGTGACCAACTTTTCCACACTCAAAACATTTGAAGGGAAGCTTACCTTTGAATCTTCCAGTTCCTAGTTGGAGTTTTTTCACGAAATTCGCTTCTTCTTCATCGGATATATAGCTGGATTCTTTGACAACTTCCTTTTCTTTTCCTCTTGTAGATACCTTAAAAGCAGCTTCTTTGATTTGAGAAGGACCTCCTTGTCTCATTTCAAAAGCAGTCAAAATACCATGTAATTGAACAATAGTAAGAGTTTGCAGATCTTGCCTTTCTTCAATAGCTGAAACTTTAGAATAAAATCTTGAAGTCAAGGATATTAAGACTTTTTCTACCAGAGTAGTATCAGTTATGGTTTCACCCAAATTTCTCATCCAATTTACAATATCATCTAGATGGAGAAAGAAACTGGCAACACTCTCATCACTATGCATCTTAAAATTTTCATATTCAATTCTAAGAGTTTGGAGTTTTGCACTTTTTACCTTTGTGTCTCCTTCATAGCTCAGAATGATTTTGTCCCATATTTCTTTTGCTGAATGTAGCCGCATCACTTTAGCAAATTCTGATTCAGACATGCTTCCTAGCAAGACATTTACTGCTTTGGCATTGGTTTCATACTTCTTCCTTTCTGCTGCATCAGTAGGAATACTTGCCGGGTATTGATAACCTTCTTCCACGATTGCCCATACATCCGCACCAAGACTTTGCAGATATGCTTTTGTACGTACCTTCCAGAATATCAGATTGCTTCCATTGAATAGAGGTGGCTTTATAGACATTACTCCTTCTTGACTTCCCATTGCGACGGATCTCCTTTAAGCGATCAAGCTTCTCCACAAGGACCTCGCTCTGATACCAATTGTTGGGAAAAATACTGAGAGGGGGGGGTGAATCAGTATTTACTGCATATTCAAACTTTTTACTTTTTCATTCCTTTAAAACCCATACGCTACTTTGCTGAAGCCAACTAGCGTATACACGCGGATATCCTTCATAAAACTCGCGTATACACAAAGATCTAATTATGCCATTAGTTCTTCACTTATATCATTCCATCATTCATTCATTAGATGTTCTATAAACAGTAAACATGTGCAGTAAGAACAGAATAAACTATCACACAAAGCATCACACATGAACACCAGGATTTTTAGGTGGAAACCCAAGTCGGGAGAAAACCACCGCCGCAGTTGCTCAGTCATTAGTTCTTCACTTAAATCATTCCATCATTCAATCATCAGATGTTTAATAAACAGTAAACATGTGCAGTAAGAACAGAGTAAACCATCACACAAAGCATCACACATGAACACCAGGATTTTTAGGTGGAAACCCAAGTCGGGAGAAAACCACCGCTGCAGTTGCTCAGCCTTAAATATTTTATTATAGAGAAAACATATTACAACATATGTGCTGGCGCAGACTTGACCAGCACGCAGGCACCCACCTGCGCTCGTTTACCAGCCTCTCCTGGAAGGGAGCTCCAGCCCCCTGACTCGTTTACCAGCCTCTCCTGGAAGGGAGCTACGACCCCCTGATCTCGTTTACCAGCCTCACCTGGAAGGGAGCTACGACCCCCTGATCTCGTTTACCAGCCTCACCTGGAAGGGAGCTACAACCCCCTGACTGAAGGCTACAACCCTCAACACCTCTATGGACCATGTTTCATCAATTTTCACACTGGATCCAAAGCTTCCTTTAGGACACCACTTGCAGGCCACATTTCATCATATTTTCAGACTGGACCCTTTCCATACTTTTAAGCACATTCAACCATGAAACAGATACATATAACTCACTGACAGATATCAGTAAACCAGCAGAACAGATCAGACATTTCTTACCACAGACTTCAGCAAACCCTAGTTTGCATACGCGCTTTCCTTTCTCTGATGTCGCGTATATACGCGCTTCCGTTTACATAAACCCGCGTATACTTCAGTACAAATTACAGAGCTAATTTTATTGCGCATACGCGCTTTCTCTTCAGCGAAGCCGCGTATATACGTGCTTCCTCTACGGCGAACTAGCGTATAGATCTTCAACTATTATAGAGCAGCATACTTCTTCAGATCAGATATTCAGTTCAGATTTACCCTTTTGCTTCTGACAGATGTTCGCCTCATCTCAGATCTAAGCCTCCCATGAACAGATCTAGCAGATACAAGTACAATACAGGTCTAGATCCCCTTCTTCATCACTCCTTCATCGGTGCATCATACATTCAGATCTTTCATTCAACTGTAACCCTTTCCATTCAAATATACTCCAGAGAGAAGTATTCATTCAAGCTCAGACATCTTGCACCCACACTCATGGTTTGCACAATGAATTTCTTCTCCTTATATAGGTTTACCCTTTTTCAATACCATGAGCCAAAACCACATTACTTCCGATGGTATTCCTGGACGGGGTCATTTAGACGAATCATTACCCAATACAATGGGTCAATACCATGGTGGTTACCCCTGGTTTTTCTCTTTAAGAGCGTTTTTTCCCATACGCGACTTGGCACGTTGTTTCCCGCGTGCATACGCGACTTCGCCTAGACATATCCGCGTATGCCTTGAGACATACTCTATTCATCATAGATTTAGCACATGCTGAGTTCCTTTCATCATTGCCTTTTGTACTCACTGTAGATACATCAGATTTAGTTCATCAAGACATATTCTATCAAGCACAACTTCATCAAGTAAGTTGCCATCAAGGACAACTTCATCATCTTCATCAAGTGGGTTGCATCATATTGCTAACAAACATCATTGCATATCAGATTTACATCATATACCAAGTCCATCAGGTAAAGAATAACTTCATCAGGTGGTTTGCCATCAAGGACAACACATGTCAACATTATCATGTCTTCATCTTCATTCAATGGGTTGCCATCAAGGACAACACTCTACATCATATTGCCAACAGAAACATAGTGATCATAATTCTTCGCTTGAACTGTTGTCACTACTAGAGCTACTTCCATGACTTGGGTTATTTTCAGAAATGTTTTGTTCACGGTGTTGATTGTTTTCTTCTTCTTCACCTTCCATCTAGAAACATAAAAATAAACTATAATGAGTGTATATACAAATGTTCCTTGATACTGTGGATAATCCGAAAAACTCTTCAAAAAATGACAACCACGGGAACTTAAAAACCAAAATGTATATACAATGGCGAGAATAATCGAAATTGAAATATTAAATAATATACATCAATGTAAATCGAAAAGAGATGACGTACCAATGCAACAATTGACTCATAAACTATACACATTCTTTCAAAACCATGTAACATGCCATCTTTCAAGATTTGATCTGTTGGCGCAGTGCCATACTTTGTTTCCTGCAAGTTATATACCCCATAAAAAATCATATATTTAATACAAAATATTTATTTTTTCTATCAATTATAGATGGAGTTAAGTAAAACAAGATCAAAAGATGCTTACAAATTCCACAATTAAGTTCTGATATGCCAACATATACGCACAACCCATATTTAACCCAATTTCAATCAATTCCTCTGATGGTTCTTCTTTGTATGTTAGCACCTGTTTGAAGACATTCAATGATGATTTTTCTAAAACAACTTAAAAAAATACAAAAATGAAATCTAGTTAAGTTGTTATAAGGAAGTAACAATTACTCACAAACTTAGATATCAATCCTTTTCTTCCATGTCGTCATGTTTTATGTGCTGAATGGGTTCCATTTTATTTTCTTTTCTGCAAGAAAATACTTGAAAATTAGTGTTTAATGCTAAATTGTTTATTTATTTTACCTAATGATCGAAAAAATCAATGATTACATATTACATTTGAAGCAATTTGTTGTTGAGATGGCTCCTCCAGCGATGCAATTTTGTCCATTTCTTTGACCATCTTCTTGTACACCTTTTTGGACATTCCTACTGGCATATTTATGATATCAGCTCGTTCATCTTTTGAGATTTTCATAATCTTCCTGAAAATGTGACATGATAATAAACTATTTAATTTTTATATTGATATATGAAAAGTAAGTATAACAAAAGTGATATTTATAAATAATTCTAGACAAACATCTAAAGGAATATTACTTTTTCATTCCTTTTTTTTTTTTTGTACATTTTTGCTATTAAAAGTCTGATATGTCTCATTGACCAATTCTTTGGAAACTCTTCCTGTAGTTTACATAAAATTTGGTTCTTGGAATCATTGGATTGGTTTTTGTATTGTAAGTGGAAATAACATCTATACATTCGTTCCACTAGATCCATCAAACTTTTGTAAAAGTTTTTCTCCCTTTCGTTAACCTCCAACACCACTCCATATGAGCTAAGGACCAATTCATTTTCATTTGCATGTTCTATTTTTTTTCTTTTCTTAGAACAACATTCCTTTCCTGAGTTGTTAGTCCCTGTAGAACATTAAAAAGATGTGAATTAATAGAATTTTTCACACATGTTATCTAATAATTTTAATTATATTATTAATGAAAACTAAAAAAAGAAACTCATATTGGATCGACAATATTTTTTCATTCACCTAATTCATCCTTTTGCAATTTTTCCGTTAAGATTTTATGCTCTTCTGGTCCTAGATAATAAATAATCTTATCGAGCTTTGTCATTTAGTGGCTCTCCATGATACACAGTAAACAATACATATTCGTTAAACTTACATATAGTTCAAAAATATTTTTTTTGTAAAAAATTTACAAAGAACTTGCCTTTTTTGCTTTTCTTGATGTGTTATCAGTATTTTTGTTACTTGATCTCTTGTCACTCATTTCTTTATCAATATCAAACATGTACCATACCATTCAATAATATATTTATAAATAAATTGTCAAATTTTCATGAAAAAATAAAATCTCAAAAAACCGGTGCACCATTCATGGTTTACGCACCGCCTCCGGTGCGTGTCTCTCTTCCAAACGTACCGCCATAACAGTATAATAGACCGTACGGTGCTCTAAGTCAACGGGGAGCACTAATGTGTTACATGTCAATGACCGCACTGGTTAATCATGATAAAATAATAAAAATTGTCCAGAGTTAGTTTTTTAGCAGAAATCGGTGCCATATTTTACATATGGCACACTGATAAAAAAAAAAAATTATCACAACATTTTGCAGTGCGCTTGTAAAATAAAGAGCCCCGGTGTGCTACGTACTCCAGGCACACCGAAAAAAAAACTGTTTCTTTTTAAATTCATGCCAGAGCCCACATGGATTGGGATTTGACTATGCTAATCGTCTCGTCGATTGGATGTCTTAGGTCTATATTTAGTAATACAAACCCTATAAATCTAAATTGAAAAGCTCTAATTCTGAAATCATAGAAAGAGGAAGAAGAAAATGGAGAAACAAAAATAATGTAAGGTTTGTATCTTTTAAAAGTTTTTTTTTTTTTTTTTTCGAAATAGAACACTCGCGGTGCACCATAATGTAATAGCGCACCGGTTACATATTTTACAAATGGTGCACTGAAAAAATATTTTTTTTTTCTAATTTTTTATCATAGTACTTGTGTGGTGCACTGGGAGAACAAAGCGCACCGGTGCGATATTCCGCACAGGGCGCACCGACAATTTTTTTTTTTTTAACACAAGGGTCGACATGGATTGGGATCAGACTATGCAGGTCCTCCCGTTGGTTGGATGTCTTAGGTTTATATTTAGAAATAAAAACCCTATAAATATAAATTGAAAAGTCCTAATTCTAAAATCACAGAAAGTGGGAGAAGAAAGGGCAGAAACAGAAAGAATGTAGGGTTTGTTTCTAAAATGGTTTTTTTTTTCAAAACAACAAGTGTGTGGTGTGCCATAATGAAATAGTGCACCGGTGCCATATGTTACATATGGCACACTGATAAAAATATTTTTATTTTTTTATTTTTTATCACTGTACTTTGGCAGTGCGCTGCTATAACTGAGCGCACCAATGTGCTATGTTACGCAGAATGCACCAACAAAAAAAAAGTCTGTATTTTTTTAAGATTGACGCAAGGGCCGACATGGATTGGGATCTGACTCTGTAGGTCCTCCTGTTGTTTGGATGTCTTAGGCTTATATTTAGCAATACAAATCCTATAAATATAAATTGAAAAGCCCTAATTCTGAAATCACAGAAAGTGGGAGAAGAAAGGGCAGAAACAAAAAGAATGTAGGGTTTGTTTCTAAAATGTTTTTTTTTTTTTTTTTTTTTTTAAATCAGCACGTTTGCGGTGCGCCATAATACAATAGTGCACCGGTGCCATATGTTACATATGGCGCACTGATAAATTTTTTTTTTATTTTTTTCATTATACTTTTGCAGTGTGCTTCTATAACGGAGCGCACCGGTGCGCTCTGTTACGCATTGCACACCGACGCAAAAAAAAATCTGTATTTTTTAAGATTGACGCAACGGCCAACATGGATTGGGATCCGAATATGCAAGTCGTCCCATGAGTTGGATGTCTTATGACTATACAAACCCTATAAATCTAAATTGAAAAGAAAGAGGGAGAAGAAAGGGCAGAAACAAAAAGAATCTAGGGTTTTGTTTGTAAAAATGGATTCCATTTTTATTTTTGTTTCTGAAAAATACATAAAAGGTAAAAAAAAACTACAGAAAAAAGAAAAAAATATATATATAAAAAAGGGTTTGATTTTGTTATTTTACTTCATATAAAAAAACTACAGAAAAAAAAGTAAAAAAGAAAAAACAATAGACTTAGATTTCTTATTTTACTGCATTAAAAAAACTGCAGAAAAAAGTACAAAAAAACAATAAACTTACTCACATCGTTTGAAATTCTACGGTACAGGGTTTGACTAACCAGAGGTTTGGAATTCTGTTTTTCTGAATATTTCTATTCGAATGTATTTCCATGATCCACAATGCTCTTGTGTTCTGTTTGCTCCAGGTATGTATCCTGCAAATCTCTGGCTGAATTTTTTTGCAAAAATAGTGAAATAATGAAAAGTGTTTAGTATTTAAAGAAATGTTTTATGAAATTAGATTTTCGAAAATATTTTGCCACCCATTTTTCAATTTACCGTTTTTTTCACTTAAAGAAAATAGGGTTGCGCTTTTTTTATTTGTGGTTATTCGTTTACTGGTGCGTCCTTTAATTTAACCACACCGGTGCATCCTTTTATAAAACAGCACTGGTGCGAAAAATAAAAAACTCACTGGTGCAGTTATCTATACATTACGCACCATAATGACATTGAAGTTTGTGCACCAAAATTTATTTTTGTTTTTCTCAAATGCAGGGAGAAAATATCCTATATTATATGGAATGGACAATTCTTCAAAATCCAGCTCGTTCCATAATATTTCTCAAAGTCCATCGTGGAGTTCTCCCTATCCATGTGGAGACGTAATATTTACTTCAGATTTGTTTTAATTTTTTCACTATCTAATTGAATTTATATATGTTTTTTATCCATGCAGTCAATCATGCACAAATTAATTAAATTTATAATGTATACAAATTTGCAGGTTCATGTGGATTCATTATTGATTTCAGATGCACAAAATATTCAAACTGCTCCAAAACGTCGAAAGTTCTTATCAAGAGTTGCATACCACAAGGCACATTTGGTAGATGAAAATGGATAGCCGCTTCACCCTGCCAATTGTAACAATATTCATCTTCTAGCCACAATCCCGAGACAATGATGGTAATTAAAATTATAATTGTATGGTATATATATTGATTAATATGTAATTATTTCAATGTCAAACCAATTCATAATCATGCAATATTGTCAACATGGTTACTAATTGATGTCATATATTTTGTACTAATCATGTTCAATTTTTTTTTTTTTAATTATTAGGATTCTAGTGATGATGAACGACCTACCTACCATCTTCCGTTGCACCCCACGACAATGTCAAATCGAGATAAGACTGAATTAAGAGAAAAAAATGGAGAGGAACGATACCAAAAATGGTTGAATCAACCACTAATTCAATTCCCGCTATGTCCAGATTCACCAATTAGGAATGACTATAGCAATAGTAGTTATTCATAAGCTGGCAATGGAGGAAATAAAATAGAGGTTGGTATGGATGATTACTTAAGGGATACAGCTGCCATGGAGACAATGTTTTTAGATGAATTCCAAAATGATGATCAACTAGAGGATGATTCTCATATCGCTGACACCTTTTTCGAAAGCCTTAAATTTGCTTCCACCACCCCTCTCTTTGGACCTAGCGGTCAGTCAAAGTCTACCTAGTTGGGGACAACAATGTTACTGTACAACTTGAAAGCAAAGTTTGGCTTGTCGAATGCATGTTTCTCGGAACTTTTGAGGTAAGTTACCATAAAGTATTCCCCTTATATAAATTTGAAATATAATTAGTACGCTACAATGAACACTACAAATGTTAAATTTTATGAACGTTAATAATTATATCGACATTAATGTACATTTAATATTAATATATTTTTCCATGATCACCAAATACAGGTTATTCAAAGATAAGGTTCTTTCGAGTGATAATGTCTTGCCCAGTAGCTGCGAAGAGGAAAATAAATTATTGAAAATGTTGGGTGTTGAGTACATATCATATCATGCATGTTCAAATGATTGTATTCAATATAGAGGAGAATATGCATACAAAGAGATTTGTCCGAAATGTGGGCATGACAGGTATGATAAATTAAAAAAAAAAGGGTAAATCACGTACTGGTCCTCCTTTCAAGATATTGAGGCACATGCCTATAATCCCAAGGATTCAAAGGCTCTTTCATTGCAAAGAATTAGTTATGTTGCAGGGATGGCATGCCTCACACAGAAGTGAGTTGGGAGTTATGCGAATCCCAACTGATTCAATAGCCATGAAGCATATAGAGGATACATGGCCCGAAAAATTCAAGAATGAAGAATGAAGTGCGAAGTCTACGACTCAACATAGCCATGGATGGTGTCAACCCATATTCCCTCTAGAACACCAACTATTATGTTTGGCCTGTAGTAGTGATCAATAACAATATCCCCCCATGGTTGTCTATGAAGAATCAACATCTTATGTTGGCTCTCATAGTCCCTGGTAGAAGACAAGTGAAGAATATGGATGTCTACTTACAACCACTGGTAGATGAATTGAAGGAATTATGGGATGGGATAAATGTATACAATGTATCAAGACCCATCGCAGCAGAGAGGAGTTTTACGTTGTATGGAATATGTGCTTACATGACACATGATTATCCGGGCTTAGGAGTTTTCTCTGGTAAATTACATGTTTAATTTATTGATTTGTTTATATATAATGTAACAATATTATTTCACATATTAGTTATTTAATTCGTTGTAATAATATTTGTTCTGATCTTCATGATATTCTTTAACGTGCCATGCATATTAATTAATGTATACAAATATAATCTCACAGGTCTTGTAACAAAAGTGTATTTTGGATGTAAATGTTATGGACCTTCTCTAAAAGCTAGATGGTCCAAGGACCTACAAAATCCAGTGTATGATTTCTCCAGGATATTCCTACCAGAACAACACCCTTACAGAATAGCAGCATCCGTTTTCAATGGTAAACGAGAAAGAACCCAAAGGCCTCCAATAATGACACCAGCTGAATGGCTTAGAGCATATGAGAGAGAGAGAGAAGGAGAAGGATTTCATAGAAATGTTCAATTCAAATGGGGAGCCTAAGTTCAATGATCCAGATTTCTTCAACACCTATGTTGAGAAATTTCCCATTGGGATGAAAAGGAAATCTATATTTTATGACCTCCCATATTGGGAGCATCTTAAGATTTCCCGCTTATTAGATCCCATGCATATATTTAAAAATGTTTCTTATTCTTTATGGAGGCACATATCATTGAAACAAAGTGACACATTGGCTGTTAGGAAATATCTTATTACTTCAAAAACTAAAAATAAATATTGGCCAAGACAATTAGAAAGTACGAGATTAGTGGCAGGCGCTGGTACCTCTAATTCATGGTTTTTCAAAGAAGGTGATGTCCCATGGATTTAAAAAAAAAGATGATATATCTTTGGCAAAGGAATTTATAATGGATGTGAGGGTGCCAACTTCATACGGGTCTTCACTACGTCGCTACTTCACTGTGGATGACCATTTGTCGGGGTTGAAATCGCATGACCATTTGAATATTCTAAGAGTACGTATAATGTCAAAAGCATGATTTTATTATTTTTTATATGAATAAATTTTATCCCACGCGAGGATCATAAAACATACCTAATTTTGTATATTATTGCACATGTTTATAACTTTGCAATGTCATTATCCTTTGTTTGTGCATGGGTGTGTGAAACATGAATTCCCTCAAGACCTAGGATGTGCCATATCTAAATTATCTGCATTTTTATGTTGGATCACGTCAAAGGAGATTCATGTGACTAGCATTCCACGATGGTGTCAAGAGATAGTTGAGATTTTGTTGTATGTTTGAGAAGGAACTGCCGACGAGTTTCATGAAATTACAGGTTCATCTTCTAATCCACCTGGTAGATGAGGTTGAATTAGTTGGGGTTGTTTCTTGTCATTGGATGTTCTTCTTAGAGAGGTACATGAAGAAATTGAAAGGTTTTGTTCAACAAAGGGCAAAACCTGAGGGGTCTATGGCAGAGGGGTACATATTGTATGAGTATTTCTACTATGCCAGTGAGTACATCAAGTAGATCAACAATAGACCAAGTGTGGTGATTTGGGACGATCAAATGGATGAAGATAAAAGAGAAGGAGAGTTGCTCCAAACGAGTGGAAAAAAGCGCTTGATAAAGAGTAAGTGACTTATAATTTTTCAAATTTACAAAAAGTAATTAATATTCATGTTGAACTTCGATATAATGTATATTTTGATCTCTAAGTACTATATAATGTTGGTTTTATTTCATCAGTGAATGCAGAAATTGAAGCAATCAATAAATTCATTCTTTACAATTCTAAAGCGACACAACCGTGGGTCGCATTGTACGAGAAAAACAGGATGAAATGGGATAGTGACAGGAAAGAATTCAGACGGTTGAATGGTAGAAGTGTGCCTTATCCTGATCATTTAAAAGAAAATATGCCAAAAATATGCCCCAACAGTTGGGTTGTTGACCAAGTCAGAGAGAAATATGGTGCTACCAGTCGTTATCCACGTGCTGAAGAGGATGCGCTAAACATAGGGATTGGGTGCAGCAACTCGGTAATAATATTTTTAATTTATATGTAAATTTGAAACTTATATTAAGACAACTACATTTCATATTTTAACTACTGTTGGATTATTATTTATAAGACACATGACACAATGATTTTTTTAAATTTTTTATAATAGGTGCATTTGTTCCCATCTATGTGGGCATATGGACACCATTTTCACACAAAAAATGCTGATGTTGGAAACATCACAGAAGACTGTGGAGTGGAAGTCGAGTTTGATCAATCTAGTCAATCTAGCCACCGTGACCAACAACTAGTACGAGGGACGTTAGGTTGCATCGGAAAGATACAAGAGATCATTGAAGTGGATTTTTCTTCTTTCCAATGTGTTATTTTAGGTGCAAGTGGTGGGACACCTTTGATCGGAATAATGTAAAGGAAGATCGCGACAGCAGGCTGATATGTATCAACTCTAGAAAGATGTGGGATGAAGCTAAGGAGCCCTATGTTTTCCCTAAACACTGCAACCAGGTGTTTTTTTACCCAGATGTGTTGGATAGGGATTGGTGGTTCGTATTGACACATGACCCTAGATCAAAACATATTTTTGAGAACAACAGTGTTATCATGCCATGTGAACTAGAAGATAATGAGGGTGATCTCGAGAACCGAGAGTGATGTGGTACATATGTTATTTCATCAATATTTATACTTTTTAAGATGGGTTTTTCGAAATATTAATATAATATGTATTTTGAATTAATTGGTAATTTACATTGTGTCAATGTTAAAATCAATAATTCACTTGATAATTTGGTATTATGTTGATCTCAAAAACAATGGCATATTGTTTTTGAGATCATTCTTTTTTTTTGTATCTAAGATCATAATAAAATAATTATAATTCTAAAGTACAGGAATTTATTTGCATTATTTTCTAAACTTTATTATGTCACAATAAATCATATTATTCTAGATTTATTATTTTACAATTGTTTAAAATTTACAAATTTACAAATTTAAAAATGTTAATAAATTCATTTCACATTAATACAATTAAAATTTTACAAATATTTTACATACAATTACAATTACAATTTTACAATTTCACGTACAATTACAATTACAATTACAATTACAATTACAATTTTACAATTTTACATATATACAATTACAGTTTTACAAATTGAAAAATTAAAATTACAATTACAATTTTACAATTTTAAAAGTTACAATTACAATTACAATTTTATAAATTCACATATATACCATTACAATTACAATTTTAGAATTTTAAATACAATTAGAAATACAAATATTACAAATTTACAATATCATGATCATTTGGTATTAAATTAATTAATAAACATTACGTTCATGATAACCATCGTACAAACATCATATTTGACTAAAACACATTCAAAATCGCTAATTGCATCATCGCGATCATGATCATCGAACAAAACACAATTAACATTATATATTAGCATCATCAGTACAACACAAACATCAAATATACATCTCATGCTATCACATACACATCTATCTGCAAGCTACACATTAAATGAACATATCTAACATGACCTAACAACATACACATCATGATGATCACCAACATGTAAATTAAGTACAACTGCAACATGAACATAAAATACATGGACCATATATATATATATATATATATATATATATATATATATATATATATATATATATATATATATATATATATATATATATATATATATATATATATATAACTGAATAATGTTAAAAATATACAAATGTAAAATAAATGTCATGGATTAGCAGGGTAAAGACAACATCAATATCGCACAAGATCATGGTCCACCTCATCTCCATTGATGATTTCTAGTGTATGCTAGTGAGGTCATAACCCGTTAAAGACGAGGTCATGAACGATCATGAGATGATGGTACGTTGCGCCTCGCAGACTTTCCATCATGTGTTGCGGCTCGATCGTAACGTGCAACAGTCCTCGTTAGTCGCGTAAAAGTTGTCGTAACTCCTACGACATGCCGAATCAGGCTGTACATGTCACGTGGCATGCCTCTCCACATCCATGATAGCCTATCATCGACCTCTATGTCTCTGAAATCAGCGGGCCTGATGCCCGCCTCAACAATCAATGCAATGAGTTGGTTGCCCAACTCCATCCTATATCTAGCATCACTAAGACGTCGACCACGCACCGGCACACCTGCAAGAGCAGGTCTCTGATCTCGACCAGCCTCCTGATGATCCTCGTCAATATCTAGCATGCCCTCATCCTCATCATGAGAATCCACATCTGGATCAGGTGGTGGTGGAAGAATCTCCTTGCCATTAAAAGAACCAATGTCTGCAAAATATATACAAGTACACAACAATAATTAGAGGATTTTATTACACAATTTAATAAAAATAACTTAAATAACATGTTAGAATAAATTTAAATAAAATAGTAATATTACCTCTATCATCTGGCGGCTCATCAGCTATGAAGAGGATGTTGGCACACCCTCGCCAATCCAACCCCGCATAAGTACAGAGGACCAAAATGAAGGGATTCTCATCATCACTGGCTAGCAACTCCAGTGCATCATCTGATATCCTTGCTGGAAAAAGAGTCTCCTCCCTCTTGGGCATCATCTACCCCCACATGTGCATACATGCCTCAGTACTTGGCCTATGAGGCTTCCGAAGAAAATAAGGCGTCGTCTCTGGAAACCTCTCAAAAAATAAACAAAAAAGCTCTAAAGCAAAAGGGAAGTTGACAGTCCCTTGTGCATGAACACGACATCTATCTAATGCTGTATAGAACTACCGCAAAAAAAATGGCAGACCACCTGACAAGTCATGGCTGTTGTAGTAAATAATAAACATAATATAAAAGTTGGCAACTAATGCATTGCCCGTCACTGGTGTTGTGCGAAATGGTCGAAATGATAAGTGAGAGACACTGGACCTCCTCACGACGAAACACACCAATACGTAACTGCCCTCCAGCGACCTGAAACTCTACAGGAGATACTGAATTTTCTCCAATGTATCTCTAGGAGTAAACTAACTGACTTCTTGCCACACAGCCAGCTGGAACCTCGGGGAACGAGGGAAAATCCACCTGTCTCCTCGATAGCCCTGTAATAAAATATACATCCTCCTCAGTAGGTGTGTACCACTGGTTGATACCAACCCGGAAAGCCTGTTGCTGGGCATTCCACCTTTGGATAATATGTCTCAAAAACAAACTATGGGACTTTATGAAAGTATCCTCCTCATAGAACTTGAGGAGGCCTACTTGCCTAAGGAGCCCCTACATCACTGCTGTAATAGGGTGAGGGTATGCATCTCTCTCCATCTCCCTTGCCTCCCATAGGCAAACCATGTTATACTGTTATGCCTGTTGTTGTTGTTGTTGCCCCTCTTCTCTCCTTTCACGTCTGTGAATGATTGACATATTAAACACAATTTTTTTATTAAATGATACATATATTTACAAATATAAGTATATATTTATTTTTTCAAAAATAAATAAAACAAGAGTCAGTGCACCAAAAACATAGTCACACACCGGTCCTGATGCGTCATACCACATAGCGCACCAGATACGGTGCACCTCATGATGGACTGCACCGGAAGCGGTGCTCCAGAAAATGTTTTTAGCGCATCGTTCACTATGTGCAGTGTCAGGAGGCCAGTGCACTGACTTCACTATTTTCCCGGGGCTTATAACTAAGATAGCACACCGCTCTTCTGCTACCGTACATAGTCGTCGGTGTGGTATTTTAAGATGCCACACCATTGACCTAGGCCAAATATAGTAACTCGTGCGCAGACAAAATTAGCTAGCCCGGGGCAGTTATTTCAGTCAACGCACCTCTCCACCACAATTGACCTAGGTTGACGGTGTGGCCAGATAGCCAACCGCACCGCTCTTTTTAAAGAAATTTAAGTAACATGGTGCGCCTGTGGTATCTGCCCCAGAATCGGTGCAGATTCCCTTAGCACCGGTTTACCAGCCCAAACCATTGACAATGTCGAATTGCGATTCTGGTGGGCTGAAAACATTAACCGCCCCGGGGCTAGTAATTTCGTCAATGCACCAAGTTTCCGCGATACACCATTGTCAACGGTGCGGCCTGGTAACCGACCGCACTGCACTTTTTAATTTTTTTTAAAATAACACGATGCATCACGCGATACCACGTCGGAACCGGTGCGGATATAGTCAGCACTGATTGCGATGCGGCCTGTAAATTTACAGGCAGCACTGCAAACCAGTGCGAGCCGAACGGCTCGAGCGCACCACGCAACAAATTTTTTTTTTTTTTAATGGTTAATTTTAAGGTTTTTTCAAATTCTAATATGATAAAAGGTTTAATTATGGAAAAACAAGAAAAATACATGTACATTTACCTGTCGAGGAGGCATATTGGCTGTACAGTTTGTAAAAGAAAATTTGTCCATTGTTTTATAGAATTCAAGCTGGAGGATTGGTGGTAATGCACAGCAGCAGTGCGTGCAATAAGTGCAATGGGAGCACGGATGTCAGTGCGGCTCAAACAAGGATAAATTGCACCAATGCTTGAGAGCTCTGTAGCACTGACAAAAGTGAAAAATGCGGTTTTTTAGCTGTAATTTTTTTTTTATTTAACCCTGTTCCGGTGCATGGGGTTTTTACTGGCGTACCGGTGCGTTTCGACTATGCCACCCCGGGCGGTTTCTATTTTCGCGTGCATTGAGGAGGCACCAAGGCGGCCTTGAGGTAACACATCGGTGCTCTACAATAATAAGATGCACTGGAACACTGTTCGGTGAACCAATGATTTGTGCAGTTTTTTGGCCATAATTTTTTTTTTTTAACCCTTTTCTAGTGTGCGAAATTTGGGGCCCCGGTGCATTTCGGTCACTTCGCACCAGGCGGTTTTTGTTCCGCATTCTTTTTATGAGACACCAGGGTGGCTTAGAGGTAACGCACCAGTGCTCTACAGTAATAAGACGCACCAGGAACATTATCCAGTGAACCAATAATTTCTGCGGTTTTTTGGCCGTAATTTTGTTTTTTTAACCCTTTTTTGGTGTGTAGTATTACTGGAGCCCCGGTGCGTTACAGTGATTCTGCACAAGGTGGTTTATGTTTCGCGCGCTTTTTACAAGACACCAAGGCATCTTAGAAGTAACGCATTAATTCTCTATAATAATAAGACGCACCTAGAACTTTGTCCAATGAACTAATGATTTCTGCGGTTTTTTGGCCGTAATTTTGTTTTTTTAAAACCCTTTTCTGATGCACAGTATTACTGGAGCCCCGGTGCATTTCAGTAATTCCGCACTGGTCGGTTTCTATTCCGCGTGCTTTTTATGGGACACCGGGGCGGCTTAGAAGTAACACACCGGTGCTCTACAGTAATAAGATGCACCAGGAATTTTGTCTGGTGAACCAATGATTTGTGCGGTTTTTTGGGCGTAATTTTGTTTTTTAACCCTTTTCCGGTGCACGGAATTTATGGGGCCCCAGTGTGTTTCACGCATTCCGCCCCGGGCGGTTTCTGTTCCGCGCGCTTTTTATGAGACATCGGTGCTGACGGGTTGACACACACCAATGTTGTTACTTAATCAAAGGCACCATGCTGGTGTGTACGGAGCGCATGGTTTCCGGTGTGCCAATGTTTTATGTAGTTTTTTTGCCTTTATTTTTGTTATTTAACCATCTACAGGTGCGTGCATTTTATGGATGATCCGGTGCGTTTTCTTGATTCCACGCTAGTGCGGAAGTTATGTAAAGTACCGGTACTCTACAGAATTACAATGCACCAGGCGTGTTTGTATGGAGCGCACGGTGTTCGGTGTGCCAAATTTTTAACCGCATCGGTGCTATGTCGTCTTGAACGCACCGGTGTGTTTTTAGGTGATAAGAGCACCGGAAAAAATACATCCGCAAAAACCTCCGCCCGCCAACCTCCTCTAGGAACCTCCGCTAGAAACGGATGTTTGGGGTATTTTTATAAGGGGTTCCTCAAAAACATCCGCTAGAGGGTCTTTTCCTTGTAGTGTTCTGCCATGAGGAAAAAGAGGAAACGAGAGAGGGAATCACCTTGTCGTATACCTTGGGAGGGGGTGAAAGGGGAGGAGAGAATCCCATTGATTAGGATGGAGTAGAAGGGAGAGGAGATGAGGTTCATGATCCAACGAGTCCAAGAAGGGAAAAATCTAAAGGCTAATAGCATCTGGTTGATGTAATCCCAACTTAATTTATCAAAATCTTAGAAAGATCAATTTTTAGGAGCATATAATATATATTATATTATGTACAACAATATTTATTTATATATTAAATTATATATAATATAATATATGAATGGAAAAATTGGAGTTGAAGGAGTCGGGAGATATGACTAGGACTCTTGTCTGTTGTTCATCTATCACCGCATGGTTTCAACATGCCCTCAATGAGATTGGCATACATAATGTTTTCACATGGCATCCAGTAAAAACACATGGTTTGGATCTGAATAGTAAATGTGTATCTCATGTTACAAATTTCTCGCTCTTTCACACCACAACAACTGTGATTTTAATTTTGACAGGTTATATATCTGCAACTCGTTTGATAAGACCCTTCCCAATTATTGATCTTCCACTCAAATGGTCAGATCTAGAGATATTTCCTCTCATGTGAGGGTTATTGTGTTTATCCAGTATTCATCACGTTGATCTATGTCACTATAACAGTTATGTGGTAGTCATGTGGTTATCTCTTGCAAATCTAGTTGGATGTGATTTCTTCTTGGTATATGCAAATTTGGACTTGGCCCGGAATCTATGGGTTGCAAATAATTTGATACAAGGGGTTGTGATCTATTATTTGATTCGCCACCAGTCTGTCTAGAAGTTGTTCCAATGATTTGCAGTGGAGGTATTTTCAGTAGATCGAAACCCCTATGGAGTCTCGTTCTCTCTATCTCCCTTTAATTATGATCTAGAATTCTTGAAAAAAGGTTTAGGTGCATGGAAATCCTTCCAAATATTTGTGAAAACCCCAAGTGGAAAATCCATCCTTTTTTGGGTTTATGCCTTTGATCTCGTAAAAGAGTTGAAGATGAATATTTAAAATATTCTAGGCATTTTGATGATCTTTCAAAATCTCATCTATGGAGAAAAATCAATACAATATGATCTGAGGATGAAATATTACTGCATTATTTGTTCCTCCTCCATTATGTTAAATTTAAGGTTGCAGGGGGATCCTCGGGAACCAACAACCCTGCGGCTTCAACTTCATATCAGGATGCAGTGAAAATTAAGAGAGAGTCTCAAGTGAAAACATCTGGTTCATTCCAGACTGCAAGGAAGAAGTTTGCTTCAGCTCGAAAAAGCCAAAATATTATATGCCTTTACATCCTTGATCAAATGGAGCATGCTCTAGAAATGGTAGTAAATGTACTAGAGGTAAAGTATTTGTTTGATGTTCTCCAATCATGAGCCATTGTATGAAATTTTAATGGTTTCTATCCCAAATAAGAGGATCTTCCTCAATGATTTTTCTCTAATTGGACTCCCAAATAAAACATTCATTTGTGTTCAAAAGGATTATTTATCATACAATATGACACATGAAATGATTTGGATTATTCTTTAAATGAGGGACCATGGTTTTGGGGAAGTGTGTATATTTTTCACTCCCTGGTTCCCAAGTTTTGATGCCAATACACTAGTGGTCTAAAAATTGCTAGTGTGGATAAGATTCCATAACCTTCCTCTTCATTTTTTGCACCACCAGGTATTAGAGGGAATTGGAAACACTTTGGAAAAATACATAAAGACATATAAAAAGTTTACAAAGGAATTTTTACTTTTGCTGGAATATTTGTAAAGGTTGATCTTAGTAAAGGACTATCATATTGTATCCACTTAATTCATAATAGCTTTCATTGGACACAATCTATAGACTTTGAGAATATGGAATTTAGGTGTTGCATATGCCTTCAGACTCGACACTTATGAAACACATTTCCGTAGGGAAAGGAATTTCCAAATAGGAAAAAAAACAACCCAAAAAGCCAAAGGGATGGCAGATTCCATATCTGCAAATTTCTAAAGAAGAGGATGATGAAACTTTGGTGAGTCAAATGAATGTGGAGGTCTATGAGTGCATCAAGACAAATCAGAAAATAAAAGGGAAGAGCAAGCTGAATAATGGCCCAAAGATAGAGAATTTCTCAAAATGTAGAGAGTATTGTGTAGTAGTCGATGGAATCTCCCCCCAATTAGAGGCGGGTGGAATGAAACAATCCCATGCCTCAGAGAGTTCCGATTCAGAAAATAAGCCTCTTTGAAGGTAGATATAAATCAGTTAGAAATTGTAAATGTCTCTCCTTCACATGGAGTCTGGCGAAAATTTGAAATGAAGAAAGGTAGAAAGGGGTAGGCTAAGTGGTTTCTCTACATGTAGACCTGATATTTTTTAATTTTTATTTTTATTTGTGGATCTCAGCCTATGGCTGACATGACCAAATGTTTTTTAAGCATCTACAAAATGTAATTTTGTTTATTCGAATAAAATTGTGATTTTTCCTTTGGAATATATATATATATATATATATATATAATAATAATTAAATACATGTCTTATTGAAAATACATATCTATTAATGAAAAGACACCCGACTATGCATATATATTGGGGCCCTCAATTATAATTAGATATAAAAAAAAATCTAATATATCTTATATCAATCTAATAATGTTTATTAAATTGTAATAAAGTGTGTAATTATTGATCATAAGGCAATAATTACCAAGATATGAAAAATAAAAAGAATTCAACACCACTATAAAAAAAAATGAATATACATATTTGATTAGAATTTAATTAGAAACATTATAAAACATCAATAATCTCACTCTCATTGTGCTTGCAAGATTCGTTGTTGATATTAAAACTCAGTTTGAAGGAGATGTACAAATATTTCACTTTCACTCTAAATCACAAATAAAATATTTCGATGTTCATGTGAAGTAATATAATTTTATAGCATACACGGTGAAATTAAGAGAGAAGAGGATTTTTGGATGAACGAGCGCTAAGGATTTTAACTAATTTATTTCAATATCAAATTTATATTAAGTATTAAGGGAATTAAATCTATATTATTATTTACTTTAAATAATATACTAGTATATATCCACCTTAATCATGGATCTAGCAAGGGTATAGAGGGATCAAATATCTTCAAGTGAAAACATATTTTAGAGTGCAAAGCCTAAAAATAATTGCACCTCTAGAGGTTTGATCCCTCTAGAAATTATATATATATATATATATATATATATATATATATATATATATCATGTGAATTTTTATTGTTTGAATTGCAACGAAACTTGACAAAAAAAATTTCAAATTTAAAGATTGGTTGAATTCTGGGATTTGATAGATTTAGAGTTTATATATATATATATAGACACACACACACACACACACACACACCATGTGTAAACTCCATCTCCTTCATTTTGAGCAACACATTAATGAAATTTTTTTTTACACACATACATACACCATGTTGCACATGGAAGAAATTACAATGTTACTGATCTTAACCAACACATTAATAAAATGTGTTAAACATAAAGAATTTAAAATTTTCATATTTTTTATATAATATGTACATAGTTGGCAATGAAATATTTTACTCAACATGTCCATTGAAATAATTGCGTATTATAGCTAAATGAATATGGAAAATGGAGTATATGGATATTCTATGTGAGATCTTAAAAAGTTTTATTTTGGGGATTGGTCATAGTATTTATGATTTATATCAAATATGTATTTTTCCAAATATTTTTCGTGCCTCATATATCATTAAAAGTAAGTACCAGCATAGATCCATGCTAACTTTGGATCTATGCAAAGAGGGATCAATTATTTTGAGTGGAATTCTCTTTTAGATTACAAAACTTGAAAAATAAAATGCACATAAAGATATTTGACTCCTCTTGGGACTTATAAAACTTAAGTTAACATCCATCTAATACACACATCATGTGTCAACTCCATGTTGAGCATGGAAGGAATTACACATCTCCTTCATCTTGAGCAACATACTAATAAAATGCCTTCCTCTTGAGCAATATACTAATAAAATGTTTTGGCCCTAAAAATTTTGTATTTTAATTTTCTTTATATAATATATATGCATGGTTTATATTAAAATATATTACTCAATATGGAAATTGAAATATTTTATTTATGACCCACATTATTTGCATTAAAATGTTTTTTTCTATAATATATTTTTAAACACACACACACACACATATATATATACCCCATACTAAGTATAATGGGAATTATAAATCTCTTTTATACCTTGAACTAGAAAGAGTTTATCATATGTATGTATATATATTACTTAAAAGTGCATATTTAAATATATTTTTTATAATTCTCATTAAAAAAAATTGTTATGTGGATGGATGTGTCTATTTTTGGATGGGACTTCCAAAGTTTTAATTCAATTATCAATAATTATTAGGTGGATGATAAGGTAGCTTTAAATACATAGAATATTTTAAAATAAATTTGTTATGTAGATGGATGTGGATGGGACTTCCACATCCATAGAATATTTTAAAATATACTTGGTAGTAGTCATAGATTAAAGGTTGAGATTTATCTCAAAAATATTTGAGATTTATACCATTTTAAATAAATTTATTAATTGAAAAAAATGTCATGTGAAAATGTGTAATTTGAACATGACTTACCATTTGGTTTACATTGTTATTACTCACTCCGTACTGGCTCATGGTATTATAAAAAAGTCTCATCTCTCTCAGAATGAAAAGTAAAAATATAAGAAATTGTTTAATTCCAATTACTTTGTCCATGTCATCTCCATATTATATCTCTATTTTACTAAATGCACAAAATATTTGTTTTAGTTAGTGCTATTTTTTAATTTTTTAATGTTAGTATTATTGGGTCTAGAGATACCCTACACTGCAATATGTGAGAGATGTTGTAGTGACACTTTGTATGAAGCTTTAGATCAAAAATAATAATAATAAATATAATGTTGACTCAATTACAAATAATAATAATAAATCAATTCAATTTGAATTTGTTATGTGTGAATTAAGGATCTATTTTACTATATAAATTAAATACTAATTTATATTTTTAATCAGAATGTTTCAAAATTACACATATATATAATCAATTTTATTTATATCACATTCAAAAATTGAATTAATCTAATAAAAAGAAATGTAAATTTTATATAAATAATATTATTAAGGACCACCATAAATTTATGTTAACTTTCGATCTTCAATTTGTTGAGAGGAATCAAATCTATTCATTTTAATTTTAAATCTACAATTTGTTGAGAGGAATCAAATCTATCTATGTATAAACATTTTCTTAAGTTTTTTCACTTAAATAAAGGTTTTCATTTTGAGAGATTTTATCTCTTTCAATCTTTGATACATTCAAACTTAAAATGAAATCTATAATTTCCATTTTCCAACTAAATATGAAAGAGATGTAATATTTTATACTATCATACAAACATTTTGATTCTGTCCTATTACATAAAAATAGAAATATTGATAATTAAAATAAAATTAAGATAAAATGAGCCTTATTGCTCTAGTCTTTGACAGTTGGCAAGGTGATTTAGGGTTTACATATCTGTGGGTTTTTTCCATGCACCATCAGCGACCGTGGGATCATGCTACGCTGTGAAGGATCATCATGGAACGGAGATGAGGATCTTAGCATCCCCCAAGGTGCCGGACGGTGGCTATTCGAGATCATGTCTAATGTGGATCTGTCTTTTCCTGTCGCAAATCACTCGGGGCTTCTAGGAATGCCTTGTTCTGTGGTGGGGATCCCGGATTGGCCTTCAAAACCTTAAAGTAAATCAGATCTCGATTTCAGACGAGGGCATAACAGCAATCCTTGTTGTTGTTCTCCAAGAACGAGCTCGTTTTAAGCAGAACACGGTGGATAGAAGTATTTACTCACGTCTGACCTTGTATTAAGATTGGTTGAAAGGATCTACGATTGATCAAGGGCTTCCAATTTTGTTTCAATTACAGAGGAATGGCAAGATCAGGGAGGTCATGGTGGTCTAGCTCATCTGGGCTGTTGTCTCATTATTATACTGCTTCAGACTCATGTTGTTGCTCTCCCCTGATGGAAGTGCAGGTTACAGCGAAGCAAGCGCCCATTGTCATGCAGCTCTCACCCATCTAAGTAGGAGGAAATAAAGGATGAGATGGAATAGGAAGGCTTCTAGATCTTCGTTAACAATCTACGCAGGAATTTCACCCTTTTTTGGATCGTGAAAAAATTGAAGCAATGTATAGATAATAGGTTGGGTATTCCTACCAAGACACAATGTCTTCCTTCCTTTGAAAGAAAGATGGAAGGAAATAGGAAGGAAATATGCTACAAGACTTTTCTCATATGAAGGACCACTACATCTCGAGAAATTTGACTATAATTTTGAATCTGAGATTATGTGAAGGTGCCCATGGATCCATAAAGCTAGGTGGATTTGTCTCTTACAAGGATGTAATGCAACTGAGGATGTAATGCAACTGAAGGGTTTTGAATTTGTGGATTTGCATCAATACAACATAGGGCAGTACATTGTAGAACAAATGCAACAAGTGTTTATTATGGAGGCTAATCTATCATAGGTAAACTATATTTTCTCTGCTCTCCAATTTAGGGTTGTGATCTCCATGCTCAACAATTTTTTCCCTAAATTTGATGCCTTATCCCCTTGTGTCTTCTCAACCTAGACCCTGAATGTGATATTTACTTGTGCTCCAAGGGTTTTTTTATTTTTCAATTCAGTACTCAAGAAGATCTAGAGAGAGCTTTAAATGATGGTTTGTGGTTTTGTGGAAGAGTTGGGCTCTTCATCACCCCTTAGTTCCCATATTTTGATGCCACAACAATGGTGGTCTCAAAAATGCCGGTATGAGTGAGACTATCAAACCTCCCTCTTCCTTTATGGAACCACAAGGTTCTAGAGGAAATTTGGAACACCTTAGAATCATTGAAAAATATGGACATCGAAAGAATGGAGAAATGTTTATTCACCTTAGTCAGAATATGTGTAGAAATAGACCTTAGTAAAGGTCTTCCAAATCTCATTCTATTGAAATTATGGAAATACGACATTCATATACATTTGAATATGTTACCAAATAGGGCATTTGTGCAACACATGACCATAGGTAAAAGAAGGCCCCAAAAACGAAAAAAGGGGCAAGCCCGCAAAACAAAAGGATTGCAACCTTTTGATCCTTATTACTCAAAAGAGGAAGAAGAAGAATCCACACAGAAATATTCAAACCAAGAAAAAGGGAGTGACTTAGTACATAATTGAAATGAAATATATATGCACCAGTGCATGAAATCACAAGAGATCCAAACACCAAAACAATAGAAAAAGGAGGCACACAACGAAACTAGGTCGAGGGGTTACAAAGAGAGCTCAGACACAAACAAAAAACTTCCACCAAAGACAACAAGAAATGATTTGGAAATTTTTCTAGCTGATCCAATACAGCAGGATGGCAAAAGGTCTAGAAAAAGAAAGGCAAAAAAGAGAAGTTATGTGATTATTATCACACCTAACTTTGAAAGTTTCTTATGTAATGTTTTCAGTTTTTTTCTTCTTACTCATAATTCGAGAGGTTTATCTTACTGAATGCTTACAAAACCTACAAAATGTAATTTTGTTCCTTGCTTCAAATTGAATAAAATTATAGTTTTTTTTCCTTGGGAAATAAAATTTGAGGTAAAATAATCAATTTACAATTGGTGGTTTTTGGGCTCTATTTTTTGGAAACCCATGGTTTTTCCAATGATATTCTTATCTAAGAAGACGCACACGCACACACACACACACATATATATTACCATCCTAGATTCATCTAAACACCATATCTACCAAGCATCGAGAGGGATCAAATATCTTGAGGTGCAAACCTCTTTTAGAATGAAAATATATTTTATCCCTCCCAACGCTTGGTAGATCTAGAGTTAAGATGGATCTAGGGTGGTTATTTATGTCGACCATATTGAGTTGTAGAGTGTCTCTTGGTATCATGATAAGTAAGAATTAAATTTATTTTCGAGATAATTTTTTAATAGTTATATGTTTAAAGAAAGATTTATACCTTAAAGAATTGGATTCATTTTATCACATAATGGATCTAGATTAAAAATGAATTTATTTTAATTGAAATACACAAACACCTATATCATGTTCAATGTCCCTCTCAACCCAATGGCTAGAGTGAGGTATACTCCATGCTAGGCCAACTCACATGTATACTCGCTTAACACGAGACTCAAATCCAATACAACAACCCAAGGGCTAAAGTGAGATATACTCCAGACCATCTCACAAGTATACTATTACAACAATAATTATCAAGGCATTATAGCTGATCATGTCACTCACAGGGATTTAAACGCTCATCATGCCATTAGCGAGGATTTGTACCCAAGTGGGGAAGATAACAACCACCCTAGATATTTTATTTTTGTTATAAATCATTTTTAATATTAAATTATAATTTTATGTTAAACATTAAAGGAGATAAGCATTTCTCTCATGGGATTATATATATAGTGTTTTTCTCATACTTTATGAGTGTGAGGGAAATATTTTATTTATGGTTGACATTTATGAACATATTTTTTTTTGTTATCAATATATTTTTAGAATGTTATATGTCAACTTCATATTAAAGGAAAGGAATTACACATTTTCTCCATAGTTGGTTGTAAAGTGCCTCTATATACAATGACTAATAAAATTTGGCTTTATTTTTAAGATTAATTTTTAATCAAAATTTGCTACATATTTAAAGAAATATTTACACCTTAAGGAGTTTAATCCCTTTTATCATATGATCCATCTAAATTAATATGGATTTATTTTGATTGCAATACACACACTAATCTCACATGTTAACTTCGTGCTTAATACAAATAATTATATATCTTTCTTATAAAACACACCATATATATATTTTAATTATAATTTTTTTAATAATATATACCACACTTGGAATGAAACATAGGAAACTTTGGAGTACTTCCCCACATTTAGTGGATGGTAAACTAGGTAAACTGCTAACCGTCATTACAGGGTCTCACATCAAGGGAATATGACCCTCATTACAGGGCCTCGCCCCAAGGGAATATCAAAGAACTTCACGTTTGGATCTAGACCACTTGAGCTAACCCTTGGGGCTTAAATTTTTGGCATTGGGTACTACTTGCGGAAGAAAGTCAGCCTCCTTATTAGCCCGAAGGAAAGAGAGAGCTTGATGGTACTATGCCAACCCTCCGTATAGACTCACTTAAGAGCGCAACAAAGTTACCCTACATTCCATAGTGTCAACATGTCAACCTACAAGACTTGAACCTAGATGGACCTAGATGAAAACAATAACAAGTATTCTACCCAACTACACAACCTAAAATAACTCACACACAATTGAAAAAAAACTAAAATATTATATATATATATATATGTAAGTAGCATGTGAATTTTATCTTTAACATTTAAGAAATTATAATTTTTCTTAGTAAAAAAATATTTTTTTATACTTTATGGGTAAGATATTTGATTTATGGTTAAAATATATATATATATATATATATATATATATATATATATATATATATATATATATATATATATATCTCTCTATATATATAGAGAGAGTATGTAAACTCTATTCTTAATATTAAAAAAATTTACAATTACCTTATACTAAATCATACAAAAATATTTATTTAATTTTAACTTATAATATTATTATCACCAAAGATTGAACATTAAAATGCCCAGTTATTATAACACATATTTCATCACAAAAATGAAATAAGTTATTATAAAACAGATTTCATCACAAAAATAAAATAAATTAAAACATGAAACTTTTGTCCTCATATGTAAGATTACTTTTTCTCCTATGAGCCTTATCATCAATTATTACAGATTGAACATTAAACTACCCAGTTATTATAACACATATTTCATCACAAAAATGAAATAAGTTATTATAAAACAGATCTCATCACAAAAATGAAATAAATTAAAACATGATACTTTTGTCCTCATATGTAAGATTACTTTTTCTCCTATGAGCCTTATCATCAATTATTACAGATTCAACATTAAAATGCCCAGTTATTATAACACATATTTCATCACAAAAATGAAATAAATTAAAACATGATACTTTTGTCCTCATATGTAAGATTACTTTTCTCCTATGAGCCTTATCATCAATTATTACTTGCACATTATCCAATCTCTTTTATAACGCTCTAATATTAAAATTCATCCATATTTATTTACGTATCAGATAATTCAAATATATTTATTTAAGTATAAGATGTCACACAGGTAATAGGACTTTAGTTTTAATTTGTATTTATCATAATGTTCATCTTTATTTGATACTAAGAAAAAAAATTGAGAATAAAGAGCTTTATTGTGTGTCATTAGAGTTGCTTTCGAATGCGTTATTAATTAAGTAATATTATATACTGTGAATATGTGAATATAGGGGAGGGATGAAGAGGTTTATTATGGGTTATTAGAGTTGTTTTGGAATATGTTATTAATTAAGTAATATTATACTATGCGAATATAGTGTAGGTTTTAAAAGATATTGATATTAATTAATATTATTTTTATTTTTATTTTTATTTATTTATTTATTTTGTGTAATTATAAAAATTGATAATTAGATTGGGTTTATATTTGTGTGATATGGAGTCAATTTTGATTATTATTACTATACTTTTGAGGTTTATAGTTTATTTTCCATTTTGTAGATTGGATTACTTGTGAGAGATTTGAACTTTAAATTTTTTAATTTACACAATATTTCATATCACTGTAATTTCCAACCAAATAACACTCTAAAAACAATTTATACAATTTTTCATTAAGTATTATAAAGTTCAACATATTTCTCAACTCTTCTATATTTTTCAACACTTTCATATTAAGCCAAAAAAAAATTAAGAATTAAATAAAGGTCATGAGATTAAGGAGACATTCTTTGATTTTATAAAAAGCATTTTAATTGTTTAAAAAAAAAAAATTCTTTAAAAAGTTTAAAAACTCCATAATCATCATCAAAACTATGACACTATTCATCTTATTTCAATAAAAAAATAAATAAAAATAAACAAATAAATTACTTTAAAATAAAAAAAATAAAAAAATGAACTAATGTAACCACACACCTTAAAATTTTGAAGATTCCATAATCATCATCAGAACCATAATTTTCTTATTTTAATATAAAAAAAAACCTCCTAAATATGATCCATCTCAAGATAAAAGAGTTGAGAAATACATTAAACTCTATATTAAATAAAACATTGTATAAATTGATATTAATACCTTTTATCTCGTACAATACTATTACTTAATTAATTAATGACATATTCTATAAAAACTCTAATAACACTTCATAAACCTCTTCGTTCTCAATTTTCTCTGAGTATCTAAGAGAGATTATCATTTTAATAAATATAAATTAAAACTCAAAGTCCTATTACCTATATTACCTATTTCACATTTGATACTTAAGTAAATGAATATAGTTGAACTTAAAACTATTATAATTTAACATTAAATAAATAGTTTTTTTATATTTTAATATAAGGGAAAATAATTATTTGGATTTGGATATCTTTTTATCAATAATGTCTTATTAATCTAGGTAGGATAATATTCAATATTGATACGAAAAGAAAGAAAGAAAGTATTTTTAATGTTCAAGACACTAAAAATAGCTTATGGGACAGATTGCTTCTCCATTTGGCTCTTGTATTCTGCTCTTTTTCTATGAAGTTTTACAATAACAGCTCCCAGCTTATCGACAAACTCTTCGTTGAATAAATTAACCTCATGAACTAATTCACAGCCTAACATCGTAGTATTGTAGTATTTCTCCATGTGATCTATTCTCAAGTTAATTCAGTTTCCCCCTTTCATCTCCTCTGCATCCTCTTGGCGATCCTCCTCTTGTCCGCCTTAATGCCTCAATTAATTCTCATACCCATGCCTCTATACTAGCTAAGTGGTCATTCTCTTCATTCCTATCTGCGGCCACTTGAAGAGAACAATTGTCGACATCCCACAACTCCCCTCGGCATTGTAGCCCTAGCTCATTTTGCAGGCTCCTCATTCCTTCATATTGACGCCATGGTTAAAGAATGTGGACACACTTGTCGAGGAGGTAGAGAGTGTGGGCACCCACCCAGTGCTCCTTGTCTTGGTGACCACTTGGTGTTATTCGATCTCAGAACACCTCCAATGTAGAGCGGCCACCTTGGAGTTGGAGGAATGTAGAAGACTCGGCGATGGACGCTAGGTTTTCTGAAATTTATTGGCACAACATCTCTAAAACCTAGAGCTTGCAAGAGTTAGAGTTGAAAGGCGAGTGGATGAATCAAATGCATACATCATCTGCATCAGAACCTCGCTCTCCAACCTCTCCATACATATCAGCATAGATTTTCCACCTTTGCATGCAACCTCCACATCCTCAAGCTCTTTGGAAATGTCTGCAGACCAGAATCCTACCCATCATCCCCGCTATTCTTCTCCCTCCATTATCCTGCCTGGTGATGGGTTAGGCAGAGGCTCGCTAGATCAGGGGTCTCCAATTCAGCAGTTTGTTTTCAATGAGAGTATCTTGAATTCGTTCCCCATCATCGCTTCACACATCATCTATAAGTTTCCCTCTCCTCAAATCCCCAACTCCTACGAATTCCTTGTAGTGGAGGAAACACCAGATGTGGAACCTCCTGGCAATAGGAGAAACGATGAAGCAGGCCCCAGTTAAGCAAAGCTAACTCCTTCAAGCTCCAAAGTAAAGCACGTAGCATGATCAGGTTCCTTATCTTGTTCTATTTTCTTCAGTCTTTCATATGTTCTCACAATGGTATATGCATTGTCAGCCACCCCTGCAGACATTTTAGCAGGAGATTTAATTTTGTAATATATTTGTGTTTTTTATATTTTTAATGGACAATGAATCTGTATCAAACCTTTACTCTCTTTAACAAACCATTTGGTTTCCCCTTTTGGGGAATATGGCTATCATCAAGCTCTCATCGATCGAGCCTCGGTGTCAGGGCTCACAATGGTTCTCTAAATGTAACCTATGTATTATATTTTTGCTAATGTAAAGTTGCTAACTTGCCTAAAAATATATATATATATATATATATATATATAATAGAAAGGTATATTTTATTTAATACTTAAGATGGAGTTGACATATAATTACAAAATATATATTCATAATAAAAATGTATATTCATCCATCTTAACAATAAATCAAATATCTCTCTCACACGCATAAAGTATCAGAGAAAAACTTTTACAACTCCATGAGAAAAATGTATAATTTGTTAAATGTTTAGCATGGAATTTATATGTAAAATTTAAAAAATAAAATAAAAACAAAATTATATATATATACATACACCATAAATAAAATATTTTAGTGTGTGTGTGTGTGTTTCAATCATAATAAATTCATCTTTAATTTAGAAAGATCATGTGACAAAAGGGATCAAACCTCTTAAGATGTAAATCTTTCTTTAACAATATTACAGATTTTGATAAAAAATAATTTTAAAAATAAATCAAAATCTTATTAATCATTTTATCGAGAGGCGCTCTACAACCGACTACGAGGAAAATGTCAAAAGGGACAATAAATCTGGAATAGAAGAATGGACTAATGTAGCCACAAACCTTGAAAATTTAGAGACTCCATTGTTATATTCAACGTCATGACAATAAGGGCCTCGTATTTCATTGTTAAAAGGCACCTTAACTATGAGATAGATGATTGAGATAATGTAGCTACAAACATTGATATTTTGGAGAAACTGTCAAAACCATAACAATTCTCCTCTTAATCAAATGTCAAAAGAAAACTTAACTCCAAATAATGAGATAATGTAACTACAAACCTTGAGATTTTGGAGAAACTGTCAAAACCATAAAAATACTCCTCTTATTCAAATTTCAAAAGTAAACTTAACTCCAAAGTAGACAAATGAATTAATGTAGCCACGAACATTCACAATAGAGTCTAAATGAGGATTTCAATGTCAAAAATTCAAGATAGACGAATGATTTAATGTAGCCATGAACCTTGAGATTAGGTTCTTATTGGAAAATGAGGGTTTCAATGTCAAAAGGCACCTTAACTTTGAGATATGAATGAGGTAATGCAGCCATGAACCTTGAGATTAGGGTCTTATTGGAAAATGAGGGTTTTAATGTCAAAAGGCATATTGACTTCAAGATATGAATGAAATAATGTAGCCACAAACCTTGAGATTATGGTCTTATTGGAAAATGACAGAAACATTGTGATTAGGGTCTTATTGGAAAATGATGGAAACATTTTTTTTTATATCTAGTATAACTTCATTTGAAATGGTGGTATCATAACATATTTACTCTATAATGTAACCATGAATCTTGAGATTAGGGTCTTATTGGAAAATGAGGGAAACATTGTGAATAGGGTCTTATTTACTCTAATGTAACCATGAACCTTAATATAAGGGTCTTATTGGAAAATGATGGCAATATTGCAATTAAGGTCTTCTTTAATCTCTAATGTAGCCACGAATATAAACCTTAAGATTAGGGTCTTATTGGAAAATGGTGGCAACGTTATGATTAGGATCTTATTGAAAACTGAGGGAAACATTGTGATTAGGATCTTTTTTATTCTCTATTGTAACCATGAACCCAAACCTTAAGATTAGGATCCTATTAGAACATGAGGGTAATGTTGTAATTATGGTCTTATTGGAAAATTAGGGCAACAATGTGATTAAGGCCCTATTGGAAAATGAGGGAAATTTTATTTATTATTTGCTCTCTGATGTAGTCATGAAATTGAACCTTGAGATTAGGGTCTTATTAAAAAGGGTAACATTGTAGCGATGAATTCGAACCTTGAGTTTAGGGTCTTATTGTAAAATGAGGGAAACATCGTTATTAAAGCCTTATTGGAAAATAAGGATAACATTGTGACTCAATATATTATTGTAAAAGGAGGGAAACATTGATTTTTATATCCCATAGAACTTCATTTGACTGGTGGTATGAGATCATATTTACTTTCACACGAGTGAGTGGACAATACATAATTCCATTTTCATAGATATGGGAGTTCAATGAATCCTTATCAATACATTAAGCATGTATTCATTGACTTTGGTGTGGTGACTAAAGGCCTGTATTCTATATTTCATTTTAGTGGTGGGATAATGGAGCATGCAAGTGTCATAGAAACTTTGTTTCAGTGGGGATAACACCTTGGGTTTCTTGTTTTATCTCGTTAGGCCCTCTAATAATATTGTTTTACCTCGATTAGGGCTTGAATACGAGTTTAAATATTTGGTTTTAGAGTATTTTCCATCTAGTTGGAACTTTTATGATAATTTCTATCTCTATATTCAATGTTTTTTCTCTACATATCCTCTTGGATCTTCAAATTATATCACTCTATGGTGGGTAAGAATTTATATTGGTTCATTAAGTTATAATAAGAGTCATATAGCCTCAACAATCCTACTCCTTCCCTTTCCTTGACCTCTATGTTCCAATTGGTGGTTTCTCTCTTTTCTTTTAGTCTATTAAATGTTGTTTAGGTCTTAGGGTTTTATATTATCCTTTGTGTCAAATCCTCTTGAACCAAGAATTAATGGAATACATTTATGGATATCTACCTCAACAAGTTTGACTTTATATTTAGAGCATGAACATAATTTATCTTGTTATTTCTTTATTGTATGGTAACTCTCTTTGCTTTTTCCTTTAGGGTAATTTGATTTTTCTCTCTTTTATTCCACTCATGTTGGAAGTTTACTTCAATTTTAAAAGTTCCTAACATATTCGATGTCATTTCCTATGAAGTAAAAAAATCCTTTTCTTTTCTTCTCTTTTTCTGGTTCCAAGTTCTATTTTAGTTCATGGGATCCAAAAATGGTTTGTTTCTAAAAGTGAGAATCTACAAATTCCATTTATCAGGGATCACGAGCATCTCCATTGGACAGTGAAACAACTCAATATGGATAGTAGGGATATGAAAGATTTAAAAAAAAAAATCGAGAATATATGAAGAAGGAATAGACTTCAATAAGAAAACTAAATGTTAGTAACTTCAAATAGCAATGAGTTGGAGCGTCATTTCATCTCACAATATGCCAACATTATGAATATTTTGATCCAAGAGAAGTAAAATTTTAATCTTATGGAATTTGAGTGCAACTTGGTTAGAAAATTGACATTGAATACTTGGAATTAAGCATGTAATTCGCCTCAAAAAATTGAGCCTCTAACAACCTAGTTCTATTGATATTTTTAGCTTGAGAGGTACTCCTAACCCTAGGCTTGAGGGTTGTGGAGGAGTTGGCACACAAGTGTGGCTTGTGGGCTTGTAACCCAAGCTTAGGGTTTTGTACCCATCGATGTTGGGTCCAAAACCATGAGGACATTTCTACATGTGATGGATGGAGATGATAGAGGATGCCGAGATGAACTGACCGTAACGAAAATCATCAAAATCTGAATTTAGAAATGAAGATATTAATTTTTGAAGTTTGTTTGTGGGCTTGTGGCACAAAGTTAAGGTCAGCTTAGTGGTTAATTGACCTTATGAAATTTTGCAAGCCCTTATTGGATGTTTTATTGAATCCCTCATGTTTGGATATAAATATGAGGCAAGTGAGAGCTCATTTGAGATATCCATGTGCATTAAAAACAAATCAATATATATTTGAAATTGGTTGCAGGAAAAGAAATACAAGGCATGGAGATGGAGGATTGTTTTGGGCATGTCCTTCCTTGATTGCAAGTCCGAATTTATTGCAGGAGAAAGCTGCATTATTCAAGAGTGATCTTAGGTCCTTATTGGGTTGAATTTGTGTGGCCAACCTCTATGTTACTTAGCCACATAATTATGTTCATTTTAGGAGGCCTAAACACTTATTTGAGCAGCCAAATAGGGAGTCGCATGCCTAATATGAGGTTGGTATATAGGCCGAGTAAAATGAAGAGGGATGGTAGGCCTAATCCTGAGTTGATTTCTCCCTATAAAGGAAATGTTGAGTTTTGGAAAGAAGATAGAGGTAGGTCGTAGTTTTTAAGCATAGTTTTGGAGGGAAAAAGAGGAGTTGAAGAAGATTTTTGTTAGCCTTAACCAGGACCAAAACTGTAACAACCCTAGTAAAAAATCCATGTAATAAAGTTAATAAAGGAAAAATAAAACCAAGGTCATGGGACACGTATTCCAAGCTAAATTTTGGGCAAAACATCCGAGTGGGTGTTCACTTCGGTTTATTATGGCTAAAGGAGATTGGCAAAGGAAATAAAAAGGCAAGAGGCATTATTTGGAATTTATTTATGAAAATAAAATAAATTAGGACAAAAGGAATGTGGAAGGTCACGGGTTGCATGTGAGGAGTAAATTGAAGGAAAATAATGGAAAATGAAGAAATTAGAGGCCTCAATGATAAAAAGGCTTCTCAGGATCAGTTCATGGATTTTGCTTGGCTTTTTTCAGTTCAGTTTTGGAGCTCTCTCTTTATTCTCTCTCTCATACTCTTGCACACTTAGAGTTTTCTTGGAGAACTCTAGTATTAGATCAAGGAAAGAAAAGGAAATACAAAGAAGGAAAATGGAAGCAAATATCAAGCAAGGAAGAGTTGGATCAAGTGCTGATCAGAACTGGATCATGGACCAGAATGATAGCTCAAAATTCAAATTGCTCGGAAGAGTGCCGAACCTGAACGACCGGAAAGGTCTCGTCGTTGCAATTCTGGCGCCATGAACGGTTCTCAAAACCAAGGTCGTATGCAGAAGTTATTGAGGTTTTAAATAGCCCATTAAAATCCAAAAATGAGTTGACCAAGTTTGACTTTGTTAAATTTGGAAAAATTTAAAAAAAATATTCCCAGGAATATTCCTCAAAATATTCCCTGGAATATTCCATGGAAGGCGAATTATTTGCTGACAGGTGGCAACTTGGGATTCGTTAATGGTTTGACCTTCTTTGTTTTTGGCCTATCACGGGCTGCCACGTAGCAGGCCCGGAGGCCGCCACGTGGCCCCAGGACGTATGTGAATGGCACATTAAAATTTTGATATAGTGCACAGGATTCGAACCGATGACCTGCCGCCTGCCAGCACTAAAGCCCGACCAACTCGCATACATCATAGTTCGTAATAACTATGGTTTACAATACGTATTTGAAGGTTGAAATTATATTGGCGGAAAAAAAAAATTAGGGCTAGCCCTGTCCACATGACCCGACTGCACGCAACCAGGGCCCGACAATGGGTGCTTAACATTAACCACAGAGTAAACGGTTATGAAAACCGTTACATATGACAGCGCAGAAGTGACATTTAAAGTCACGGTTATGACAAACGTTTCCGCCAGCGATTCACACAGAAATCCGGCATGTGACCACCACTGAAACATTTAATGTCAGTTCAAACTGTCCGTCAAACTTGGGCGTGGTTCTGATATTTTTGGTGAAATTCCATTTTTGGAGCGCTAACTGGAGTTCCTCCAGTTTTGGAGGAGGTTTTTGGGGGACATTGGGCTGTTTTCTTGGAGAGGCCATAACTCCTTCATTATTGAACCAAATTGAGTGCAAAAATAGTCAATTTCGACTATATTAGACATCCTGGACTCAATGGAGCAGGTTTTAAAGCCATCAGAGAGCTTCTAAGAAATTTTTTTCTTCAATGAAGTTCAAGGGACCACGAGGGCCACCAAGAGGCAAAATCAGTTTGAGGCCTAGCCAGGGGAGCTAGAGGCCTTATCCAAAGATCCAATAGTAAAAATTGGATATTTCAGATGTTATGAATCTGATGAGATGGTTTTCAGAGCCTGTAGAGAAATTTAGAAAGCCGAAGAGCTTCATTAAAGTTCCAGGGGCCATAAGTGCTAGCTTTTGCCAGTAGTAGTGCAGGGCCTAGCTAGAGCAGCTAGAGACCATATGTAGCGAACCAGTAGTCATTATTGACTGTAAAAATAATTCTAAATCTAATGGCAGATGTTTCAGAAAGTTTTGAGAACTTCTAGAGTTCGAAAACCTAACAGAGAAGTTTTCAGTGACCCTAGTGCCAAGGGGTGCTTACAAATGTTGGAGGCGAAACTGGAGCATCCGAAGGCCATTTTTGATGAATGAATAGTCTATATTGACTAATTCAGACATTTTGGAACCAATGAAAGTGGTTTTAGAACATTTTGAGAACTTATAGAGCTCAAGAAGCTAATGTGAAGTTTTGGGCAACTCTGGGCAAACCGTGGAGGATAGCCTATTTTGGGGATGCAGTGCTTGATTTGAGAAATTTATCAGTTGATATCTAGTGTCTGATGTGTGCTGGATACATAAGGAGTGGTTTCAGTGACAGAAACATAATTCTAAGGGAGTTTGTGCCATTTAGAAGCTTAGAGTAGCTTAGTGCACCGATAGAAGGAATCGTGTCAACAAGAGCCTAAAGTTTTTTCAAGAATTTGGACAGCCATTAGAGGGATATTGATGGTATTTTCAGTACTTTGGATCATTTTTGTATTCATTGGAGTTAAGTATTTACTTGTAAAAAAACTTACCATAATCCCAAAGAGCCGAGTCAAGATGACCAAGCTCAAAGGAGACGTAGCCCACGAGATTTCGGGTGAACTCATAGATTAAGTTTGTTGTTGTGTTTAAATGCTTTATTTGCTGCATTATTTTGCTGATATACATGCTAAATTTCAGCAAGAACAAATGAACTTAAGACACATAAACAGTAAAAATTCATACACCACTTTCAAGTAAATAATTCCGCAAAATTGTCAAGTACAAGCTAGATCATTTAATTTAAACTGAGTGGTAGGTTCTTGAAATACATACAAGTTATCCAGACCATTTTCAGATCAGGTTGGTATCAAAGCACTTGGTTTCTTTCTTTACAGAGCACTTGGTTGCTTGACTGTATAGCTTGAAAGGTGTTTAAACAGTGTAAAAGATTGACTATTTTATTGTTTGCAAACTGATTGTTGTTTGAGTTTCCTTGAGATTCAGGGATAGCTACTAATTAGCTAAGTCCTGGAGAGGAAAAAATGGAAGAAAAGCCATGAAGGCATCTTCCTTACCCCAAGGGACCTCAAGGTCACTTTTGGAACAAACCCTCTTGACGATTGTTTGTTAAGAAGCTCTTGGAGTTTGTTTGTTGTTTGGCTGCTTGAATAAGAGTTTTTCTCTACAACCATTTGGTTAAAAAACCTTTGTCATTTGTTTTGAAAAGCTTTGAGAAATTTTTTGAGGTTAATTTTTTCATTGACATCATAATGACAACTTCTACAAGTGAAGTTTCCTCCTTCACAATATTCTTCGATGATGATATGAAGCATGACTTTATTATATTGAAGGACATGGTGCAGATTTTGTTTGAGGATAAAAGAGAAAGCACTGAACTTTGTGAACAGTTGTTTTCCAAGAAGGAAGAGAAGGAAGAAATTCTTCAAAAATTGCATGATATGGAGATACAGCTCCATCAAGCTCAAGAAGCTTTGACCAAGAACATGCGTGAGGAAGAGGTAATCCATTCTAATTTTTCTTTAGTTTCCTCTTTAGAAAGATGTGTTGGTTCTTTAGAAAATCACATGAGAGGTATAGGGTCCAAATTAATGATTAAAATGGGCTATGAAGGCAAGGGATTAGGCATGCATGCACAAGGCATGGTTGAACCTATTTTGGTTGAGGAACGACCCAAGAATATTGGTCTTGGTTATGTGCAATTTAATGGCGAAGACTCCAAAGCCATGAAGGCATGTGAGGCTATTTCAAAGAGAACCTTTATTCCAAGTTATAAGATGAAAAAATGTCAAATTTGTTTCAAAGATGATTTCCATTGATTTAAGCCTTTGTTGCGGAAAGAATATGGTAGACATGTAGCTTATGGCGAGTATCCAAGTTCATACAATTTTCAAGACAAGAACGTTGATGTTAGTTTGCAAATGAAAGTTGTAGCCTCTACTAGTTCATCTTCTCAAGAAGGAAAAAAGGATGAACATTCAAAGAAGCACAAGAGGTATAAATCTTCCCATTATTAATTTGATTATGTTTATGCAAAGCATGATAATTTTTCATACTTAAATGGAAGAAATATTGGTTGTACATATTGTGGTGGATTTAACCATGATGTTTCGAGATGCTGGATGAGGAAGAAATCATACAGGAAGAAGATGAGGCAAAGGTAACTTTCAAAGAAGGTGCATAAGATTTGCACATGGTGCCAGAAGAGGGGAAATGTTGTTTCCCATTGCTGGACTTTGCATCCAACTAGTCGTCCCAAGCACATGCAACAAGAGGACAGAAATATTGGCGAAGGTGGAACCAAGGATTCCATTATTGATGTGATTCAGCAGCAAAATTCGCCATGGAAGTGGCTTGGTAAGAAGTGGATGGACTTCTTAACACAGTAAGACATACTCCTTTGTACATATGCAAATTTCAGATGTATGCATGTTATTTATGTTGTAATCTCTCGTTTTTTTGAGCCACCTTGGATCATTTCTCAAGGCAAAGATGTTCAGTTTCCTTCTGCAAATTTCTTGCCAGAAATTTCTGAGTGCAAGAAAGACAATTCTAGACAGGATGACAAGCGCATCCAGGAAGGGAAGTGACAATTGCTTTCTAGTTGTGGTTCAAAGTCACTAGCCATGCAAGGCAAGTGTTTGGAGGCTGAAGAGAAGAGGGTGTTGTACTCTCATCTACTGTACAGATTAGTATATCCATCTTTTGGGGTCCAAAATATTCCCAGTGGGGAGGTGTTATCAGAACTGGATCATGGACCAGAATGATAGCTCAAAATTCAAATTTCTCAGAAGAGTGCCAAACCTAAATGAATGGAAAGGTCTCATCGCTATGATTCTGGCAGCGCGAACGGTTCTCAAAACCGAGGTCGTATGCAGAAGTTATTGAGGTTTGAAATAGCCCATTAAACTCCAAAAATGAGTTGACCAAGTTTGACTTTGTTAAATTTGGAAAATTAAAAAAAAAAATGAATATTCCCTGGAATATTCCATGGAAGGCGAATTATTTGCTGACAAGTGGAAACTTGGGATTCGTTAATGGTTTGACCTGCCTTTTTTTTGGCCTATCACGGGCTGCCACGTGGCAAGCTCGAAGGTCGCCACGTGGCCCTAGGCCGTATGTGAATGGCACATTAAAATTTTGATATAGTGGACAGGATTCGAACCGACGACCTGCCACCTGCCAGCACCAAAGCCCGACCAACTTGCCTACATCATAGTTTGTAATAACTATGGTTTACAATATGTATTTGAAGGTTGAAATTATATTGGCGGAAAAAAAAATTATGGCTAGCCCCATCCACATGACCCGATTGCACGCGACCAGGGCCCGAAAACGGGCGCTTAACATTAACTACAGAGTAAATGGTTATGAAAACCATTACATATGACAGCACAGAAGTGACATTTAAAGTCACGGTTATGACAAGTGTTTCCGCTGGCGGTTCAAACCGAAATATGGCATGTGACCACCACTGAAACATTTAATTCCAGTTCAAACTATCCGCCAAACTTGGGCGCGGTTCCGATATTTTTGGAGAAATGCCATTTTTTGAGAGCTAACTGGAGTTCCTCCAGTTTTGGAGGAGGTTTTTGGGGGACATTGGGCAGTTTTCTTAGAGAGGCCATAACTCCATTACTGAACCAAATTGAGTGAAAAAATAGTCAATTTCAACTATATCAAACCCCCTGGACTCAATGGAGCAGGTTGCAAAGCCATCATAGAGCTTCTAAGTAATTTTTTGCTTCAATGAAGTTCAAGGGGCCACGAGGGCCACCAGGAGGCAAAATCAGTTTGAGGCCTAGCCAGGGGAGCTAAAGGCCTTATCCAGAGATCCAATAGTAAAAATTGGATATTTCAGATGTTATGAATCTAATGAGATGTTTTGTAGAGCCTGTAGAGAACTTTAGAAAGCTGAAAAGCTTCATTAAAGTTCCAGGGGCCATCAGTGCTAGCTTTTGCCAGCAACAGTGCAGGGCCTAGCCAGAGCAGCTAGAGACCATATGTAGCGAACCAGTAGTCATTATTGACTGTAAACATAATTCTGAATCTAATGGCAGAGGTTTCAGAAAGTTTTGAGGACTTCTAGAGGTCGAAAACCCAACAGAGAATTTTTCAGTGACCCTAGTGCCGGGGGTGCCGATAGATGTTGGAGGCAAAACCGGAGCAGCCTGAGGCCATTTTTTATGAATGAATAGTCTATATTGAAAAATTAAGACATTTTGGTTAAAAAATTTTGAGAAATTCTAGATCTCGAGAAGCTAATGTGAAGTTTTGGGTAGCCCTGGGTAAACCGTGGAGGATAGCCTATTTTGGGGATGCAATGCTCGATTTGAGAAATTTATCAGTTGATATTTGGTGTCTAATGTGTTCTGGATATAGCAGGAGTGGTTTCAGTGATAGAAACATAATTCTAAGGGATTTTGTGCCATTTAGAAGCTCGAAGTAGCTTAGTGCACCGATAGAAGGAATCGTGTCAACAAGAGCCTAAAGATGTTTGCAGAATTTGGACAGCCATTAGAGGGATATTGATGGTATTTTTAGTCCTTTGGATCATTGTTGTATTCATTGGAGTTAAGTATTTACTTGTATAAATAACTTACCATAATCCCAAAGAGCCGAGTCAAGATGACCAAGCTCAAAGGAGACGTAGCCCACGAGATTTCGGGTGAACTCCTAGATTAAGTTTGATGTTGTGTTTAAATTCTTTATTTGTTGCATTATGTTGCTGATACATGTTAAATTTCAGCAAGAACAAATGAAATTAAGACACATAAACAATAAAAATTCATACACCACTTTCAAGTAAATAACTCCGCAAAATTTTCAAGTACAAGCTAGATCATTTAATTTAAACGGAGTGGTAGGTTCTTTAAATACATACAAGTTATCCAGGCCATTTTTAGATCAAGCGACTACAGTGGTATTACTTGCAGGTATCGAGTTGCATGCATGGTTTCCTTGCTAATTTTGGAATGCATGGTAAATGCATGTGTGTTCTTGGTTCTCTTCTTTTCATCGGCATAGTTTTTTCTAGGTGTGACAATGGTTTTCAGCCTCTCCTTTCCATTTCCAGATAGCTATGGTGTGATAGGGGTTCTCTTACTTGGTTGAGCTAGATTTCCAGATGGTTTTGAAACTGAGTGGGGTGGTCTCAGGAAAAATCACAAGGCCTAGGAATCCCTTGACCAGTAATGGCGGGATACACAGTAAATCATGGTTGTGAATCCTCTCGTTAGGCCTAGGAATCCTTGACTGGTGAATGGTGGGATACATGGTAAATCCTAGAGGGTGGAGCCTCGATGGGCCTAGGAATCTCTTGAATGATAATGGCGGGATACACGGTAAAGCCTGGAGGTGGAGATAGAAAAATTCCTCACTGTTTAGGTGGAGATATCTGGAGGCATCCAAGCTTGTTTAGGGCCAAGTGATCCCTTGAATAGTATATGGCGAGATTACGGTAAAGCCTAGGAGTGTATGTTTCTTTTTTGGGCCTATAAATCCCTTGGCAGGATTGCAGTAGAGATTGGTTGAATAGATGAGGGCTTGGGCCTAGGAATCCCTTGATGGATTACATTAAATCCTGAGGAATCTTTGGTTGGTTTTTTTGTGAGTCCCACTTTCATGCTTGGAATATGGCACGGGGGTGATTGGCTGAAAGAAATATTTCGTTCAGCCCAATATATGGTCGGGTGGTACGTGGAAGTCCCTGACCTGGTTTCATTTTTCATATGTTAATAAGAGTTCTTTCCTCTTGTGTATTATGTGTAAACATGTTTTTTATTATGTGGTTACAATGGTTGTTTTATCCTTGTTTATCTATTGGTTTTATGTTGGTTATAAGCATGGGCTATGACAGAATTGAGTCATAGCTCTCATCATGTTTTCATTAATAAAGGAAATTTCAATGAATGCATGACCCAATAGATGATATTGCAGCTATTATGGGATGGAATCATTCCTTCTTGACGATTCTCAGATAAGTATGAAGTCCCTATGCTCATATGTGTTTATATGACTTGTAGATTACATGTTCATGATGTGTTTAACATAATGTTTGTCATGTCTACAAATTGGCAAGTCAGTTCCTTGTTCAACGTTTGAATTAGAGGCCTTGTGATCTTGTTATCATCATTTCTGGGATTTTCATCAAGTTATGGGCAGATGCCTGAGTCCTGGCCCTAAAAAAGTGGCTCAGAATCCAGGGTCACTGGCACAGAACTACCTGGAAAATTTTGCAGTTGCATGGATGCATGCTTGTGCATGCAACTGAAGGGTTTCAGCTACATGGAGGGCTTGTCATGAGTGCGAGTGGGGCTCTAGATTAGTCACAAAGTAGGTTAACTCAGGGGTTTGGCACTTGGATTGGTTGGTTATCCCCTAGGGGTGTTGTAGCTTATGAGAAAGGTTAGTTTGATTTTGGTTCGTTGATTCCACTTCCTTAACTATACTTGGGGAGTTGAATCATATCATAGTAACTCTTCATCACATGTTTACCCTTGAAGGTTGGTAACTTGGGTAAATGTGGGATGAGGGTGTTACAGGGTGGTATTAGAGCTTCCAGGTTCAAACACTTGTACTCGATGGGCTCTATCATAGGTGAAATGAAGAACAAAGGATTAATTTTAGACCTTACTTTCATATATGTTATAAATTTTATTTTGTGGCACCTTATAAGCTAAAAAACATTCCACATTGAGGGTAAATCCCACTGATAATGTGGCTAAAATTTCAGAAATTTTTTCACAATATTTTAGGAGATATGAGCAGAGGAAGTCGAGTCTTGTGAATGCTCCTAAAATCTAGCCTCAAACAGGTCATATTTGTATTTTTGTTATAAATTTTCTTCTGGGAAGTCTTGGGGGCTTAAATTTTTTCCAGAATGAGGGTAAATTTCACTTATATTGTGATAAAAAATTTAGACATTAGTTCTCTATATTTTAGGAGATATGACCAGTTGAAGTTGAGCTTCTTGAATGCTCCTAGAATTGTGCACCAAATAGGATTGTGTTGGTATTTTTGTTATAAATTTTCATCTATGAAATTTCAGAAATTGAAACTTGAACCATAGTGAGGGAGACTGCCACTGATCATATGGTTCAGTTCCCATAACTTGTAATGCTATATTTTAGGATATCTACATTTAACCATTCACCGTATTAGTTTGCATGCAAAGTGTTTGATGAAATGCTTAAATGGTTCAATGATCCATTGCATACTAATTGTTTGATAAAATTCCCCAATGAGTATGATTTTTATGGTTGGAGATAGTATTGATGTGTAATAGTATTGTTGTAGTTGATATATGCTTACTTGTATGCAAAGTTTTTGTAAAAATGAATAGCATGTGTTGGCAAGTTATACCCCATTTTCATATCTACACCTTAGAAATTAGGTCATGCGTAGTAATTATCAGTTGATGTTTACCCTGGTAAGTATGTTGAAGTAGGAAAATGTGGGGTGGGGTGGTTACAATGTTGTATCAGAGCATGGTTGCGCTCTCTTTGAGTAATATCTGATACCAGGGAGTGGTATCAGAGCGAGTTTCGTTATCTTTGGGTGGTGTTTGGTTTATGTTCTCCTTGTGTGACATCTAATACCACAGATGGTTCAACTCTTGGACTATATGGATGGAATTTGGTTTTCATGAATGCATGTAGGTTGTATATGTGCTTGTTATGTATGCATGGTGATGGTCATTGTTACAGTTGTGTTGTCATGTAGAAGTTAATGATGTTGATGTTGGGATGTGTTTCTCATGAATGCATGTAAGTTTCATATGCATTTGTTATGCATGTCAGTGTCTATATCTTATTATGCATGCATTGTCATGGTTATGGTTATGTATGCATGATAGTTCAGGCATGCATTGTGGTGGTCATTATGTATTTTGTGTCATCATGATGTTAATATGTTGGCTAAGATAAAGTAGGATAAGAAGATTATTAGAGCGAGGTTGTAGCACTAGACCTTGGGGTAAGAGCAGATCGTCATACAGGTTTGTATGTTGGGCATGCAGGTATGTTGGTTAACGATTTTTATAAGAATTAAGGTTATGTACATATCTGTCATTTTATTTATGTTATGGTAACATGCATGATAGATGCTATTTTTTCAGTGTGGTCATATACACATGCCTCAGATAGTCATGAATTGAAGTAACTTGTTGGCATATGCATTGTGGTCATATGCATGATGATTATGGTTATTGCAGCTAAGATATTGAAGCTATATTCGTGCTAACTTGGATTTTCTTGCACATATGGTTATGGTTATTGTATTCAAGTTTGAGTCGATGTACTTTTGATATTGTATCATACTAATTTGAGTTGACTTGTGCAGATGGTGTTGAAAATGGCACCAAAAAAATTCTAATTATTTTTCCCTTGAATTAAATTAGAATAAAATTGTAATGCCACATCACATGACAACTTGTACGAGTTGACTAAGTTAGTTTGACTTCTTTGGTTTCATTAATTTAAGTTGAGGGTCTAACTTGAGTCATGTAGACTGGCTCCTAAAAAATAGGAGCCATGGTTGAGTTTATTTTGAGTTGTAACTAATTAACTCATTTTATCTTAGTTAAAATCGGTTTAACTAGTTCTAACTGATGGAGGAACTAATGAGAGGTCAAAGTGTGGAACTTGAATTTGAACCACATGCAGTGATCAATCAGATAATTGATAAATCATCCATAAATAACTCATGCATGTCAGATCACAAAAATACCCAGTTGAAATTGGAGTTAAAGGGTAGTGTACTATCAGTTGTATAACCATCCAAATTTTATAGGTGGTGCATGCAGACAAAAGAAGGCCCTAGATGTATTGTATAATTCGTATTGGAAATTTTCCTAATTAATAGGGGCTAATTACCCAAGGAAACAACACAAGGAAATAGGGATCCATGTAGGCAAAAAATTGGTTAAGTATTGGCCTAGGCTTGTCTAGGACGCAGTGAGATAGATAGAGATAGTGCAGAGGTTTCTCTGGTTGGAGAAAAGCATTGTAATATTCTCATATTATTTGAATAATGTAATATATAGATAGTGGGGTTTTTAGTTGTGGCTTTCCCCAAGAAATCATTGTGTAATGTGTGATTGAAATTCTTTCTCTTTTATGCTTTGTGATTTCATGATTGTAATTGGTTTCCACAATTGTTAGAGTAGATTCAAGTGTATTTTTTTAGCATATTACAATTAGCAGTTTGAATCTTTGTGGATTTTCTACATATGAGATAGCCTCCCATAAGATACATTGAGGTATGAGTTTGATTATGTCCTCTATTTGGTTTATCTAACATGGCATGTTTATTGGTTGTTGAACTTTTGATTAATTGCATGATATGAATATGTTTCTATAATATTGTATGAAGAAATGATCTTGTTTTAAGATGTTTGTCCTAACACATTATGTGGTGAGATAGCTTATATGTACTTGAGTGCAAGTGGATGCTAGTTGTAGTATTATCATTAATGATCGTGAGTTGATTTTTTATTATGACATGGTTGTTAGTCTTGGTAAAGGTTGATTTCAAATTAATAGACATGCTTTCTTGATATTTGGAACATGTGACTGACATGTGTGAACAGTTGCAGGGAAAACATGTTTGGTCTTAGCGTGACAAGCTAATAGTTTATTTGTTTATATAACTAACAATTGGGTGATGTGATTGCACATAATAAGACTCAATTGCAACAAGGTAAAAGTTAAAATAAAGGAATTGGGTGATAATTCCTTTGGCTATGTTTGGAAACTGCAAATTCAAATGAATGAGTGCTTTGCATACAAAAAGTTTTCTTAACCTTGATTTTGTCTGATATTATGTGGGTATGTGCCATATTCATGAAAATGAATTTGATAGGTATAACAGTTGGTTTTTAGTTCTAGATGGATCTATCAAGAGAATTGGAGTCCCTTAAGAGATGACATGGATATGTTCAGTTACGGGTTAGCATGCTTGGCACAAAAAGGTAAGATAACTGGTGTATTGTTATATTTATGTATTCACTAAAAATTATGTGTTTATGGAAGTATGATTTAGGGAATAGCATGGCAGAGAGACTGCCATGAAATCTTAAATAAGGCTTAGGTTGAGCTTTCTTTGGGAACCATGGGGATTGAGTCATGGTATTTGTTTCTAGTCATGTGCTTTTGGTATTTTATGATTTGTTGTGCTTGATTGTGGATTTTTTTATGTATGGTGCATGATCATGCCACTTTGTTTATGGTTTCATATTGCTATTGGTTTTCATGGTTTTCTTCGTGTTTCTTTTTTTCTTTCCTTTTATGTTTTGAGGGTATTGGGAATTGGTTGGGAAAGAGGAAAGTTAATGGAGACCAGGAAGTGTTGAAAGAAACCCAATAGGTAGTGTAGACTCGGATGAAGCTCGATGCATGTATAAGGGAAGTTGAAGGCAATAATATAATAGTCATTTGGATTTGTTGGGTCCATTGGGGTAAATGGACAGTGGCAAGATAGTCATGAGGAAGGTAAAATGAAAGGTAAAGTAAAGGGATTTGAGGTGTCAAATGCCTTGGCTATGTTGGGAATTGTTGTTCTCAATATTATGCATGTGTTGCATGAATAAAGGGAGTTATCTTAACCTATACCTTATGATATCTGGTAATTATGTGGTGATCATGATTATTCTAGTGTTTACATGTGTGTGTATATATGTGTGTGTTCCATTGTCTGATAGGGTCATCAAGGATCATGATTGTTTTATGATGATGTTTATATGTATGTATGTATTTCATTTTCTGACCGGGTCGTTAGGGATCATTCTTGTGGAGGAATGATTGCTTGTGCAAGTGAATGGCATGAAGAGGTTCATGGTTTATGAGGAATTAAATGGGAAGAGTAGCCTTGATAGATTTATGAGTTTAGTATCATGTGGATATGAATTGATATTATGTGATTATACTATGTCTATGTTTATGTTATTGACATGTAATGCTAAGGGGTTCTTATTGGAATGAAAGCAATGTGATATGTGGCATGTTGGAACAAGCATGAATAATGGAAATACATTATAAAAAATGTTGCTTGGTAGAGTCAGTGTGTGGTCTATGGATGTGCAATACTACTGTTGTATATATGTTTTACACGTTGCACCTATGATGTCATGTGAATGCGGTGTTGTGTATAAATGGTGTTGTGTACATGTTGTTTATGCAATGCTATGTATAGATGGTGTTGTGTACACATGGTGCTTTGTGCATGTTTCATATGCAGTGTTGTGTACATATGGCATGGTGTGTATGTTGTACATTTGGAGTTATGTACATGTGGTGTTGTGTGTATGATTGTGCATGTGGTTGTGTGTACATGTTGTACATGGGGTGTTATGCGCATGTGGTGTTGTGTATGTTGTATCTATTTCTCGAGGGCAGTTCTTGGTTGCGAAACTACTCCGAGAAACCAACTCGGTCAAACTTTATGTTCAATTTGGCCCTTGAACCAGAGGGGGCCCCCTCAAGTATTATGAGGCTTTGTTTAACGTTGTTCACTGTCACTGGACAACAACCTATGGAGCACAATGGTCACATCTATGATATATTATGGGTGGTTGTTGATGATTGTACAATATATGTCCATAAATAAATCCCTCTCTTGTAGAGTCCCTGGTCAAAGTTCCAGCATCCAGTTTGACAGAAGAACATGATTTTTAGAAAATTTGATAGAAGAATATAAGATAATTTATGATAATTAAGCAGTCATACTGAATACTTAATAAACCATACATAGTGGATGCATGCAGAAGATTTCTACATCCAAACAAAACATATTTAAGAGATTACAAAAGGAAAAAATTTACAGATGTAGGGGAATTAACCAAGACAAATAGTTCATTTCATTAATCTCTTTAAATGATTATAACTTTGCAAGGGGATTTCAGAGAGATTGACACTCAATCTATTCTTACCCAGATCTCCTATGTTACTTTGAACATGTGCAAAAATAAAGTATGAAAGCACTATAAAAACATACAAGAAAAACAAATTATGCCATGAACTAGAGCTAGAATACTTCAATTAGGAATTTTGTAATAAAAGTTTTACAAAGCGGCAGGGTTTTGGCATCAAAAGCCAACCCTTTTATGTCATTACAATTGAAATAATATAGAACATTACATTAAGCTAACTTTGTCTAGCTTTCTGGGATAAAAACCTGAACAATATACTATAAATAAAAACAATCACAGCAAAACTGCACGAATTTGGAACTGTTGGAAAATCTTCAGCCTTCAAATCAAGAAATTGGTTCATTGATGTTGATCCTCTGCCTTGGAATCTGGAGTGGTTGAATTTGTTTTCACAAAAATTGTTATCTTCCCTTCAAACTTGATTAACGATGCCACATGTATCAACTACTTGTCCCTTTAACCACTATAACATTCTTACCGATCAAATGGGAACTATTACCTCAAAACAAGAACTCTAACAAAAAAAAAACATCAAAAAACCATGAAAAACAACCCAAAAACGAAAAGTTTTATTCTGGAATAAATTCTTTGTTTTCGGCGTAAATTTTCAACATTTTTCAAAAATGGAAGTAAAAGCCAAAATTTTTTAGTGCAAAAAACACCCCGAAAATGAAAAGTTGTATTATGAAATAACCTCTTTTTTTTCGGAGTAGATTTTTGACATTTTTAAAGCATAGAAGTAAAATCCAAACTTTTTTGTGCAAAAACTTTGTGCAAACAACACCCCGAAAACAGAAAGTCTTGAAAAACAAAATTTAGAATAATAAAATTTATATTAAAAATTAAAAAAAAAAAAAATTGAAAGAAAAACAAAATTAAAATAAATAAAAATTAAAAACATTTTAAAAATTTAAAAAAAAAAAAACAAACAAACAAAATAAAAATATTAAATTTAAAAAAACAAATAAATTTTAAAAAATTAAATTAAATTAAAATTTAAAAAATAAATTTAAAAAATAAAATGAAAAATTTTATCAAATTAAAAATAAATAAATAAAATTTAAAATAAAAAAATCAATTTAAAAAAATATATTAAATTTTAATAAATTAAAAAGAAAAAAATAAAAAATAAAAAACAGTATTTAAAAAAATAATAATAAAATAATGACAAATAATAAAATTTAAAAATAATAATAATAATAATATTAAAATAAATATAAAAAAAAAATTTTAAAACAAATAAATTTTAAAAATAAAATAAATTTAAATTATAAAAAATAAATTTTATATATATATATATATATATATATATATATATATATATATATATATATATATATATATTAACAATAATAATAATAATAATAAAACATGTATCAAATCTTTCGGTGAAAATCACATTCAAGTAAATTATGTCGACGCGTTTCGAACCAACCAGTGTGGTTCATCATCAGGACAAGATGAGAAATCTGATCTAGGACTCACCTTAAATAGATAATAAAGCTCCTCCTAAGGAGACATAATGTTTCTTCAACCTTCAGGCCCCTCCGCACCATTCGGAGTTCGCTTAGATCGGTTAAGGACCCGATTTTCCCTAAGGATGGTAAGGGGTTTACTTGATTTCATGCTCATGTGAGACACCTTACATTGGTGAAATTGGTCGATCAATCAGTCAAAGAATTCATGAACATGCCGCTGACCTAAAGCATAATAGATCACGCTCCTTTGCCTTAGCAGAGCATGCTGAAAAGACAAAGCATCACATTTGCATTGAAGATGCTGAGGTTATTGTGAGGGTGGACCATTTCCACCACCGAAAGTTGAGGGAGGCCCTTGAAATCGAAAAGAGATCGGTCAACCTTAACAGGGATGATGGGTGGAGTGTGAGCAGATGTTTGATCCTTGCCCTTCATTCTTAGCTTTTGGGTTTCCTCCCTTCTGTTCTTCCTCAAGTCGTCTTTTCCTCCCCTCTGGTCCCATATTCCTTTTTCGTTTTTGGTTCCTTTTTATTATTATGTATCTATTTATTTATTTGCTCATTACTATTTAATTACTCATTATTTATTTATTTATCATTATTATTATTATTAATTTCATTATTGATTTATTTATATTTGATTAATTAATTAATGAAGTTTTCTATTTATTTAATTTTTTTATTTCATATTTGTATATTTTTCTTTATATATATATATATATATTAAAATTCATTCTTTATTTTTATTTATTTTTATTGTTATTATTATTTTATCTTATACAATTAAATTAAAAAAAGAAATACGAAATTTAATAAAAAAATAAAAAAATATTAAAAACAACAAAAATTATTAAAATTCAATTAAAAGAAAACGAATTAATTTTTTTTTAATTTAATTTCGAAAAATGAATGGGCGGTGCTGCTCAGGTGGTGGCGGGGGCCGACCGCTGGGCGGGCAAGGCGCTGCTTGGCCTCCCCACCTGCCTAGCGGCTGGCCCCCGCTGCCACCTGGGCGACGCCACTCATTCAGTATTCAAATTAAATTAAAATAGTTTTAAGTCGATTTTATTATTATTATTCAATTTTAATAATTTGTTTTTGTTTTTAGTATTTTTTATTTTATTTTTTTTCATTATTTATTTTATTTCGTATTTGTTTTTTATTTAATTTAAATTTTTAAATTTGTTTTTTATTATTATTATTTTTAATTTAATTTTTATTTTTATTTTAAATTTAATATATATATATATATATATATATAATATTTTTAGGCTAATTATTTTTTAAATTCTAAATCTTCATTTTTTTTAGTTTGAAAAATCTATATTGTTTTTTTTTACATTTATTTTAACTATTTATTTTTTTCCATTTTTAAATTTTTAAAATGGTTTAATATATATATATATATTGCAAAACATTAATAACATTAAAAAAATCGTTGCATTGCAAAACATTAATAACATTAAAAAAATTGTTACTTCTAAGTTCAAAGAAAAAATGTGGTGTGAGAAAGATCTAGCAGCTAAAAGAAAATTAAGATATTATAAGGAGGTCATCAACCCCACCCTAGAAGATAAAAAGTATCTCTCTGTTTTAACTAGCTCAAAGAAGAAAATTAATATAGCCAAGATTAGAACGAACTCTCATGAGCTCCATAGTGAAACAGGTCATTGAACAGTTCCTAAAACACCATGGATGGAAAGGATATGCCATCTCTATGAGAATATGAACATCGAGGATGAAAATCACTTCCTCTTAGAGTGCCCCGAGTACAACTACATTAGAGCTCAATTTCATAATCTTTGTTACAATAATGACCTTCCTAGCCTTTTAAGATGTCAAAATTATAGTGAGCTTGGGAGGCTTCTCTCCAAGCTTGTTGAGCATGGGAATAAAATCTTAAATCAAACTAAATAACTCTTTTCTTTAGGTCTGATAGACCAAAGATTGGTCTGAGTGGACGTTAATCATCATCATCATCATCATATATATTTTAATTATTTGAAAGTGGTTTTTTCATTTGTTTTTTTCTAATCTTAATTTTTTAATTTAAAAATTTTATTTTAATTTTTTTTTTAATTTAAAATTTTTCCCTTTTTTCTAATCTAGTTTTTTATTATTTTAAAATTTTTATTTTTATTTTCTTATTAATTTTTTTAAATCTAAATTATTTTTTAATTTTTCTATTTTATTTTTATTTTCATTTTTTATTTTTATTTTTTAATTATATGGTTTTTTTTAATAACTTAGAAAAAATTGTTTTTATGTTTTTTTCAATTTTTATTTTTTTTCTTTAAATTATGTGTTTTTTTTCCCTTTTTTATATAATTTTCGATTTTTTTTTATTTTTTTTGTTTAGTTTATTTATTTTTGTTTAATTTTTTATTTTTACAAGTTAATTTTGTTTTTGTTCACATTTTTATTGGGTTTTTTTATTATTTATATATACATGTTTTCTATTTGAGTTTTTTTTTTCATGTTTTTTTTTTCTATGTTTATCTACCAACATGAAAATCACCACTCGAAAAAAAAAAAAAAAATAGTTGATGTTGCATCAATACTTTTCAAACTTAGCATGAAAATCACGAACATTTTAGAACAAATGTTCTTACTTCATAAATAAATAAATAAAATAAAGTGTCAAAAATATGCTAAAAAAAGGGTGATTCTTCATGACCACTTTTCAAAATCGGGTGTTTTTTTTGCTACCTCGAAAAAGTAGGTACGAGTTCAGTTCCCTATTTGATCGATAACTATGTTCTATTTCTGAGTCTAAAATCTAAAAATAATTGCATGTTTACTTATGTTTGATCAATGAATTCTTTGCATTTTGGATTTAAACCAAACTTATGTTAAACTTTTTTGCCATATTTAAATCAAACATATAAACTCATATTTCTTTATTTTCATGAATTTCATAAACGAATTCTCAAAATATTTCCTCAAATGATTTTATCCCGTAAAACCATCCACTCTTTGAAATCCATATCTTGTTTTGAAATCCATGTCTTGTTTTCAAATCCATGTCTTGTTTTCAAATCCATGTCTTGTTTTCCATGAATTTACATATTTGTGAATAAATAACATTCATAAATATATTTCATAAAACCATTGATTGATTTCCTTCCCATGGTTTTTGAAAACCATGTCTTGTTTTGCCATGATTGGTAAAATGTCTTTTAGTTTCCCTTTTTACTTTTGTAAAATCTTTGTGTAAGAGTTTATCCAAATCTTCTCTTCATGTATATTTTTCCATTTTATAATTATTTTCCTCCATATACCATAGCAAAAAATGTTATTTCTCCTCTGTAAAATTATCCTACATAGAAGAAAACATTTATTTCTTAACATTGGAAACTTCATCCTCATTTTACCTTATGCTTTCGCCCATAATTTTATTTGAGAAAAATACGACTATAAATTCTTCCCTCCATTATCTCCTTCCATACAAACTTTATAATATAAAAATTTCCTTGCGTACCTTGTAGGCCTTCCCATCACATTTATAAATTTAAATAAATGTAAAAAATGATGGTTTTGGAGGTGGGGAAGTCCAAAATACATGAGAGCATGACAGCTGTAAAAAACGATAAAAGTGTCAAAAAAAAATTTCGGAGGTGGGTAGTTTAAATTTTTAATTTGGCTTGGATTACGCATATAACAGGGTAAAAAATATGCTTCTCATACTTCAGAGATTGGGCTAAGTCGTATTTTTAATTTAAGTTTAATATTTTAAATATCAAATTTTATAAAAAATATAATTATATATATTTTAAAAAATAAATCTCATTTAAAATAAAAACTATTAAAAAATACTCAGAGACATTTCATCCTTTAGCAATGGAAAGGGTTATATGGAACGACATTTAAAGGAAGGAATTGTCCAAGGCAAGGATGAGATTAAAGGAAGGTAGCAAAACTTTTAAAGGGGTCAAAAAAAAGTTACAACATGGGCTCCAACTCGGGACTGCTTCCCCCTTGTGGGACGTAGAGAACCTAGTTTACCAGTTTCCTTGACCTCAATGGACATGGTATCAGTTCATCAACTTATAATCTGCAAATCTGAAACCATACTACCTGCACTATTCCAAAGACCGATTCACACAGAAATCTGAAAACTAAAAATTACTGAAGTGAAACAACTGACACTGCAAATGGAAATAAGCACAATCGTGCCTAATTCATTGGGTTATGGAGTCAACAGTTAACACATTTCTTCTTCAAATCTCCTGCAACTTATTGCACTTCAACCAAACGAAACTATATATTGCAAACTTGAAATACAAACTGAAACAATTGTTGATCTACTGCACACTAAAATTGATTTGTTTGGAAAACCACACACTACATACTGAATTTTGAAAATCACTATTTCGATCCCACACAACCTCTATCTAACTAAGCTAGAAATCTTCTCTATTAGGTGTAGTCTGGCTTCCAGTGCAACCAAGTGAGCATTGGATTAACTAACATATCACTTTGCATGTAGCTGATAACTTTAAAAATATGTACAATATGAAACGCAAACTCCATAGGAAACTAATACTTACAACTGAAATTTGAATATTGCATCCTTTTTTGATGTTTCAAATTTATGGTCACAGTAGAAAGGAAGAGAAATGCACTATTGAATTCTACCATCGTTATGAAAAATAAAAACATGCAATTGCATGCAATTATCAGAGCCAAAGATACACTTATCATTTTGAACCAACAGAATCTGGAAACCAGTGGAATCACCATATGACAAAGTGGAGTCACCAAGTGAAAGCAATGCAATCAATATTAATTTTCTAGTCTTTGTTCCCCAGTAAAGAGTAGATCTAATCGTGATTATCATCCGGGGAAATATTTCTTTGTTAATTCGGTCCTCGACAACAACACCATTGGTTGTATTTATTTCTCTAAGGTATTTCTTGGCTGTGAAACTACGTCGAGAAACTAACTCGACCAAAATTTAGTTTCAAGCTGGCCCTTGAACTAGAGGGGGCTCCCTCAAGTGTTACGAGGCTTTGTTTAATGTTATTCATTTTCACTGGAAAACAACGTATGGATCATAATGGCCAAATCTATGATTTATTATGGTCGGTTGTTTTTGATTGTACAATTTATGTCCATAAATAAATCCCCCTCTTGCAGAGTCCTTGGTCAAAGTGTCAGCATCCAGTTTGACAGAATAACATGGTTTTTAGAGAATTTGACAGAAGAATATAAGAGAATTCATGATAATTAATCAGTCATATTGAATATTTAATAAACCATATATAGTGGATGTGTGTAGAAGATTTCTACATCCAAACAAAACACATTTAAGAGATGACAGAAGGAAACAATTAACAGATGTAGAGGATTTAACTAAGACAGGAAGTTTAGTTAATTAATATATTTAAATGATTATAACTTTGCAAGGGGCTTTTAGAGAAATTGAAACTCAATCTATTATTACCCAAATATCTTATGTTACCTTGAACATGTGCAGAAATAAAGTATGAAATCACTGGAAAAACATACAGGAAAAACAAATTCTATCATGAACTAGAGCTAGAATACTTCAATTAGTAATTCTGTAATAAACATTTTACAAAGAGACAGGGTTTTGGCATCATAAGCTAACCCTTTTACATTACAATTGGAACAATATATAGAACATTAAATTAAGCTAACTTTGTCTAGATTTATGGAATAAAAAAATGAAAAATATGCTAAAAATAAAAAAAATCACTGGAAAACTGCAGGAAATTTGGAACTGCTGAAAAATATTCATCCTTCAAATCTGGAAATTGGTACATTGATGTTGATCCTCTGACTTGGAATCTGGAGTGGTTGAATTTTTTTTAACAAAACTTATTTTCTTCCCTTCAAACTTGATTAACTTTCCCACCTGTATCAACTAGTTGTCCCTTTGACTGCTATTTCTGAGTCAAAAATATGAAAATAATTGCATGTCTACTTATGTTTTTCCACATAGTTTATCAAGGAATTCTTATCATTTGGATTTAAACCAAACTTATGTTAACAGTTTTGTCCATAGTTAAATCAAACCTGTAAATTCATATTTCTTTATTTTCATGACTTTCATAAACGAAATCTCAAAATATTTCCTCAAATGATTTTATCCCATAAAACCATCCATTGTTTGAAATCCATGTCTTGCTTTCAAATCCATGTATTGTTTTCAAATCCATGTTTTTTTTTCCTTGAATATATATATATATATATATATATATATATATATATATATATATATATATATATATATATATATATATATATATGAATAAATAAGATTCATAAATATATTTCATAAAACTATCAACTGATTTCCTTCCCATGGTTTTTGAAAACCATGTCTTGTTTTTCCATGCCATAATCTAAATGCATGAGAGCAAGACAGTTGTAAAAAAAGGTAAAAGTGAAACAAAATTTTGAAGGGGGTTAGGTTATCCATTGATTTTACATTTCTTAGAGCTCGATGCATTCAGATTATGGTGGTTTAATGTGTTAAATGTGGGGTAGGGACATAAGTTCAATTTGACTTGGTTTACGTATTTAACATGGTAACAAAGAGACTAGGCTGACTCGTAGTTCTAATTTAAGTTTAATATATATATATATATATATCATTTAAAATAAATACTATTAAAAATAACTCACAGAAATTTCATCTGTTATCAATGGAAAGGGTTATATGGAACAATATTTAAAGGAATACATTTTCCAAGGCAAGGACGAGATTGAAGGGAGGTAACAAATTTTGGAAAATTTTAAAAATGATTTTGTAACTTTTAAAGGGGTCAAAAAAAGTTACAACAATGTACATTTCATGCATGTGTTTTTGTGTACATGTGGTGTTGTGTAAATATCATTCATTTGGTATTGTGTACATGTGGTATTCTGTACACATTGTGCAAGTGGTGTTGTGTACATATTGTGTAGGTGGTGTTGTGTACAGGTGGTACTGTGTAAATGTTGTGCATGTGGTACTGTTGTACATGTGGTATTATGTGCATGTCATACATGTTGTGTTGTGCACATGTGGTATTGTTTTCATGTTTTACTTTTCGTTTTGTGTACGTGTGGTACTGTGTATGTGAATTGTGTAGTCATGGTATTGTGACATGTGTATTCATTGTGTTTTACATTGTGCATGTATTGTGTTGTGTTGTACATTGGATATAGGTGTATGTATTGTGTTATTTTGTATAACAGGTGTAGGTGTATTTGTTGTGTTGTACATTGAATGTATGTGTATGTGTTTTTTTGTATTTTGGGTGTAGGTGTATGTGTTTTATGTCAGGTTTAGATGCATGTATTGTATGGTGGTGTATGTTGTGTGTGGTTGTATGCGTGTCATTAACACCATGTGTATGTGTATGTTGTTTAAGATAAGACATTGGGTGTTTGTCGGGTGTGGCAACTAATCCAGTGTGCGTACGGAAAGGACTAAGGATAAAGGTGGAATTTAAGTATCGATTAAAGGATAAGTATCAATATTTTATTTCAATTTTAACTATGCATGTGACATATGATTCTAGTTTATGATGATTACATGTGATCTATGATTATGGTTTATGATGATTACATGTGATCTATGATTTTGATTATGATGGTTGTGTTTTGATCAAATTAGATGTGACATGCTTATACATGGTAATTCGGTCAAAGAGCTAGTTTGACTTGTTGTGACAAGAAGTGAACAGAATTGTAAGTGTACCTTATTGAGAGGCCACCGATGAGGTGTGATGTTAATTTATTTCAATAGATCTTAAATCTAATGGTAGTTATGTGCTTGGTACAATAGAGCATGAAAATTTTTGGTTGTGTGGTTGAAACTAACTGCAAGAATTAGCAGCAACAATGAAAGGAATTGGAACATGAAATAGTATATTGGCAAAGCACTTCAAGAGCAGGGCCATTATGGGACACTGGTACCCAATAGTATCCATTGATTTACATGAGAATGATATGACCGGTATGATAATTTTTAGGCACGTATATGCCTTGGTTGTTTGACCTTTTCATGCAAGGAATCCTTGCCAAGGGATGGATCTCCGAGGAAAGGGGATTTCAGGGAACGTGGAAGGTGAGTGACTACATGGAAGGGGGTGACCGAACACTAGTAAAAAATGATGAAATTAATGACTAGGTGACTAAAAAGTTAGTCACCGCAATTATTTAAAGTGAATTACTACTAAATTTGAGCAATTTCAAGTGACCGAACTAAAAATGACTAACTTAAATGACTAATTTAGTCTAGAGATAAAATATACGACTAGATAATAAATGACTAAACTAAAAACGACTAACTTAAATGTCTAATTTAGTCCAGCACTGAAATATATGACTAGATAATAAGTGAAAAAATAAAAAATGATTAACGAAAATGAACACTATAGTCAAAGAATAAAAATATGCCCAACTAACTAGTGCAACAAGTATATGATTTGTAATTTATGCTAGTCATTTTTAATTAATTCCGAGGCATCTTTAGGTCTCAACTTGATATGTATAACTAGTAGAAAATGAGAAATTAGTGACTAAAAAAGTTAGTCACTGCAACTTTTCCAAGTGAAATACTACAAAAAATGAGCAATTAAGTGACCCAACTAAAAAGCGACTAACATAAATGAATAATTTAGTCTTGGGCTAAAATATACGACTAGCTAATACAAAATACAACTAAAAATGACTAATGTGAGTGACTAATTTAAACTAAATTATGACTAGCTTCTAATAGTGTGTTAATGAGTTCTAAGTGAAGTTTATGGAAAACAATGGACTACCTACAACTACTTGAGTTTATTGATAACATTATTCATAAATTTGAAAATATTGATAACATTATTCATACATTTGAAGATATTTTCCACCTCTTTAAGGATTAGTAGATATTACATTTATGTGCAAACCTCATGCCCCCTTTCCCTCTTTATATGAGCATACTTGATTATATTAAGGAGTTCTTCAATAATTTGTATTCATGCCATCATGCCAAAATGATCACTCTATAGGTTTTCTAAATCATTAGATATAGCCTACATTGTTTTACTCAAAAATTAAAATTAAAATTAAATGAATCTCAATATTGGCAACATGCTCAAATAAAAAAAATAACTTCAATAATAACAACATAACTTACTAAGCAATTGACATTTTCAACTAATCTAAAAATAACATATTAAAATTTACTTTCCCCCTGCTCATTAATATATTAAAATTTACTTTCCCCCTACTCCTTTTCTTTAATGATCAATATATAAATTTTCAAAATCATTAAATATAACTTATTCTTTTTCTTTAATAATTGATATGTGGGTTTTCAAAATTATTAGTCCATATAACTTACATCTATTTACTCAAAAATTAAAATTAAAATTACAAAAAAAAATCTAAAATTAACCCAAATGTTAACAACATTCTCAACTTGACAAAAATTAACCTCAATAATATCACCGTAACCTACCATGGCAATTGACAAGCCTATTAAAATTGACTTTCCCGCTATTTTTTTCCTTTGGTTCTCACGCTGGAGAGAGTTCGATTCTCTTTGGATTCCACTACAATTGACATTTTGGGACATTTTCGGATTAGCTTATTAAAATTGGCTTTCGCGCTAATTTTTTTCCTTTCCTTTGGTTCTCACGCTCAGAGAGAGTTCGATTCTCTTTGGATTCACTGCAATTGACATTTTGGGACATTTTCGGATTAGCCTATTAAAATTGGCTTTCCCGCTAATTTTTTCCTTTGTTTCTCACGTTTGGGAGAGAGTTCGATAGTCTTTGGATTCCGCTGCAAGATGAGAGGAGTTTCAATGCTATTTCTACATTGGATTACGCTGCAAAATTTAGGACGAAGGGATTCGACTGCAGAATTCAGGAGTTTCGGAGACAGTTGGATACTCTTTGGATTCCGTTGCAAGAGGAGAGGACTTTCGATGCTTTTTCTACATTGGATTCCACTGCAAAATTCAACAGGAGGAAGGGATTTCACTGCCAAATTCGGGAGGAAGGTGTGGATCGATTTTTCAACATGGAAAAAGTTTCAGAGAGAAAGGAAGGTGAGAAGGATGATGCTATGAACAATGGACAAGGTTCAAAACCTCGAAAAGGAAGGTGAGAAGGACGGTGCTAACAACAATGGGAAGTCTTGTGAATTTGAAATAACGAGGAAGAAGGTGATTCCAAAGAACAATGATTTTTTCATAATACATCAGATCGATCTGATGAACTTTGAAAAACATCTGAGAAAGGTATGGACAAAATTATCACTCCAGGCACATTTAGGACTATTAAAATGTAAAGCTTAGAGTAGCTATCATGCATGATGTTCTTGATGCAATGTTAGGTGATTTTAATTTTTGCCTTCTGTGATAATTGGAAGGAAAGGGAGCACATCTTCTTTGAATGCTAGAACCTTCAAAATTCTTATTTTTATTCTCAAATTGACATTAAAGGATAAAACAAGACTATATTTTTCCTTGTTGATAGACCGGCCCAAACTATGCTTGAATCTGGATGGTATTGATAAATTGTTTAGCTTCTCCTAATAGGAATATGACATCCCCATCCCCAAACTGTAGCTGAGTGGCAGAAGAAAAAATTGAAGAGATCAAACATTGAAATGGCTTAGGTGAGACTTCATTCTCTTGCTTCTTTGATAAGCTTTCTCAAAGTATCTGCGAGAATGATAATAAAGTGGGGACAAAAGGCAACTATGTCTTGATCCTCTTAACGCTTTGTCAAAATTGGAATGTTCCTCATTTCAAATCCCTCCTTTAAATGACTCAAAGTGAGCTTAAAACCACTTGAAATTCCCCTAATTTCAATTACGTAATTACATATATAATATAGTGAATTCAAAGGGTATGGGGCTAACTCTTTTGGGATTTAAGTACTTCGCTAACTCATACCCTAGATCTTAGGTCGGTGGATTAATTGAAATGGCGATAGAATGTGGTATAAGAGCTGAACCACTGTAATATGTATGTATGGCCAGGGATGCTTGAACGAGTAGCCACCGATATCATAAATAAGAATGAGATCCACGTGTTGTCCTCCTGATCAATCTTAGGGTGTGGTTTTCCTACTACCAGAAGTACACATGAAGAAATTGAGATGCATTCAAAAGCCCAGTTCACCACACTCATTGAATCCAAAAGCCTGAATTTTTTCTATGAGAAATTCCCAATTAGCCTTACCATATAATGAAATCGAGGACAATTCATAATATATTTACACTCAACGGTTCTCCATTTTTTTTACTTGGATAATGAATATTTATATTGCCATAAAGTCAGCATAGTTGAATCAGCATCTGTGATAAGCTATTTGCCTTTCTAAGGTTATTTTTCCTACCGTTTTTATCCATTTGTTTCTCAAAATGTAAAAAACTCAGCGCTAACTGAGTTTTATTATCACTGTGCATACATCTTTCAAACATGCTTGTATATGCCCAACATGAAAATGCTTTGATCTTGGAAAGTTCCAACGGTTTCCTTCTAACTTATTTGGATGTCCATGGCATGATGGTGAGGACTCCATCACTCTGCTTTCTCATACCACTTCATACTGATATTGAATGAAGGAAATCTAGAGGTTTATACCTCTAATCTCTGTCTTGGTTACCTTTCCGTTAATGAATTCCATCTACCCAATTTGTGTCTAGCACCTCTCCCAGCCTTTTCCCTACATGAGCAATCCTCGCCTTGAAGTGGATTTATTAATCTCATCTTTGTAAGAGAGGTGTTTCACATTTCCAGAAATTCCATCATTAAGGAGGCGAGGGGGAACTTAAGGCCCTTCACTTCCTTAATCACATTGTTAATCTTAATAAGCTCAAGGCTCGATTCTCTGACAATGACTTGGTTGGCTAGCCAATCCACAAACTTATTCTGTTACTTCTTTGTGTGTGAGAACTTGGAACTTAGAAGCAAACCTCTATTCATTGTAAAGCCCTCATAATCTAGCATATGTTACCATCAATGAACCAGTTATTGACTTTGTTTGTCCTGTTCAAGATGTTAATTAGAAATTTGGAGTCTGTCTTATTTTTCAATCCTTTGGAATCCTTAAGATTTGATTAGGGTTATACCCTCAACTGAGGAGGCTTCTACCTCTGGTAAGGCTCCTTATTTCTTTGTTTGACTTCCCATAAATTTTTTTCCCTGTAAAAAAACATCTCACCCTCCTGCATGTAGAAAGGGTAAGATATTCTTCAGGGCTCAAGACTATTCAACAAGAAGGCTTGAAGCCATTGCAACAATACTCTTGATATGAGCTCATCATATCACTTGTGGGAATTGAACCTGGGCGGGGAGGATAACAATCATTCCTCCTAACCACCCGAAATAAACCCAATTTACATTTGACTTCATATAATATGAAGTTTTTAATACATTTCTATAATTTCTTGATAACCTATGATTTCCATGTGGGGCTGGTCATTTTCAAATTAGCTCCTAAATTCATTGTTTCAAAGGGGAAACAGTTATAAACATTTTATTCCATGATGCCCATACCTATTTTGCAAAAAAACGTCGTGTCAGGATGTAATCATAGGTTTCTTCATCCCTTTAACATCCATTAGACCTGGTTGGGCACTGTACACTTATTCTCTTCACATTTTCTTGTGTAATTATTTTTCCCTTTCACTGTTATCCACTAAAATGCTGCAAATTTGGGCCATATTCCTCGGTTCCATATTTTCTTCCAGGCTTTAATCTAATAATCTGATTCTCTTCTAATAGAACCATGCCATATCTTTCATTAAGTGAGTAGGATCCTCTTGATGTGGGATTTCAACACAAACCATCTTATTCACTTTGGAATTTAGTGAGTCTAAATCATAGAGCCTCCTTGATTGCCTTTGCCTCATCAGTTCGGAGTCAAGACATTTGTTGGTAATGTTAAAGGATGTTTCCATTTGATTTTAGCGATAGAACCCAAATAGTTTGTTGGGACTGATCCAATAATCCTTTGTTTTGGTTCACCCCAAATTGACTTGATTATGTCCAGAGCTTGGATGCTTATGAGAGGCTGGTGTCCAACCCATGCATACTCCCAAAAGTCTTCCTTTTCTCTATGTTGGACATCTTGGGAAATCCAACTACTTGTTAAACTTTTTTGGATCATATTATTCCTTATGCTTAATCCTTCAAGGACATCATCATTTCAAGACTCCCACAAGGTGGACAAGTTCCTTATTCCCCATGTATCTTTTTTCCTTAAAATTTTGACATAAAGACCATTTTTTGTCAGATTTGAAGCATGTATACCTATCTTCTTACCCTTGCTTCTCATTCCACTCTAGGCTTAATTATTTGTTTCCAACCTATCGGGTGCCACTTTTTCTCCTTTAATGCCTCTTGTCATGAGAAAGTTTTATTAACTTTATCCCTCTCCAAGGGAATTGATCTCGGGGTCAACAGATTGGAATTTTAGAAGATGGACACGGTTGATATCTATTAGATAAGGTTAATCTTTTTGCCAGAGAGAAACACATGGAGCTTTGTGTATCGGTCTTATTATCCCTACTTCTCATTCCAATTTAGGCATAACTGTTTGTTTCCAACCTATCATATGGCATTTTTTCTCCTTTGATGCCTCTTGTCATGAGAAAGTTTTATTAAATTTATCCCTCTCCAAGAGCACTGATCTCAGGGTCAGTAAATTGGAATTTTAGAAGACGAGGATAGCGGATAAGTTAACTATTGGATAAAATATGAAGGGTAGTGCAACAAGTGTATCAACCACATAGTATTATGAAAGAACTCTTCAACCACCATCCAACTTCCAATATGAATGAAACAAGGTTCCCCCTATGGATTAATTGCCCATGTTGACCTACGACTCCATATGGTTCCTTTGTTAAGGGACAAGATACTTTAATCCTTCTCAGATTGTAGTTCCTAAAATTACTTATATTTGGAGGTCAAAGGTGGATTTTATTAGATTTTAGAGGTGATGATTCTCATTCCTAGGGAATTTTTATTGCAAGACTCAATTCTAGCCATGTCAGATTGACTAAGAATATAGACAAGCTCATATGATCAAAGAACCCTTCTGGGGCTTATACCCCAATAGCTAGATATATCGCTATTAGTTTAGATGGGGAGAAGAGGAATCATGTGTGGTGGAGGAGAGTTTGGATATTTAAATATCCCTCAAAGGCTTGAATTTTATGTGGTTTTCACTAAACAAAAATACTTGACTTGGTATAATATTCTGAGAAGGAATAAAGCAAGACTCGATAGGTGCAGTTTATGCAAGGTATGTGAAAATACCAATAAACATCTTGTCATGGACTGTAACTACACTATGCAAGTTTAGAGGGAGAATAAACATTTGAATAGGTTGAAACATATATGAATTGGTGGCACAATTGAAAATGGTCTAAGAGGTTGGTGTCATAACTCTTCAGTGAAGGATTACAAAGAACTTCCCTGGATCCTAGCTTGGGTATTTAGCAAGCTAGGAATGTCAACTTATTTAAAGATAGGAAAATTCTTCCTATTCAATTTTCTTTTCCTATTTTATGTGGTCTCAATTCTTTAAAATAATTTTCCTCAGACAAGAGCACCTAAGACTCCTAGGAAAATTGTTGTAGAAGTGGGTAAGGATGGTGCATGGGCATATTTTGATGATGACCCTTAGTTCTATGGAGTAGGTAGAAGTGTTTTATATAGTGAATCTCATAGCATTAACTTTAGAGTTGGATTGGGGCATCAAACCAATTATCATTTTCAGCTAATGGCTCTAAGAATTATCAAAAATAAAAATAGGGCGTGGACTAGCTGTGGTCCATGCAGTGATGCTATAGTCCTGGGTTCCCATTGCTATTACATTATATGGTGATGAATCCTTTGAAACCAACTTCATTGCACCATTAGGAGTAAATTATTTACTATAAAAATATCAATATAGCAATGAATGAGAGCAGATTATAAAGGCAAATAAATTACAATAAAAGAGATAACATATTGTTGCAGGTTACTTATTGCAGCAATGGATAAAATGCATAATGTAACAGAGGCATACAAGGTATTGAGACCATAAATAGCCAATTCATCCCTTAAGAATACACCCTAAAAATATGTGCAGAATGGTCAACTTGGCCATTGTAAGTTACAACAAACTCTAGCAAATGGAGTGACCTTAAATAATGTGCTAAGGTGCTAGGCTGCCAGCTAGGGGAGCACTCCTTCGATCTAGGTGATTCATCACTCATCATAAATGCAAACCAATTATAAGCTCAAAATAGCAAAGGCAGTTAAGGCTCTTTCTCAAATGACCCAACTATCTCTCCATACTCTCACCCATATCAGTATTAGTAAGTCAACATATCCCCAATAGGTCAGGGTGAGCTAGCTCATACTCTCCAAGGAAGTAGCCAATTCACCCCTTAAGAATACACCCTAAAAATGTGTGCAGGATTGTCAACATGGCCATTGTAAGTTACAACAAGCTCTATAAAATGGAGTGACCTTAAAAAAGGTGCTAAGGTGCCATCTAGGGCAGCACTCCTTCGATCTAGGTTATTCATCACTCATCATAAATGAAAACCAATTACAATCTCAAAATAGAAAAGGCAGTTAACGCTCTTTCTCCAATGACCCATCTATCTCTCCAAGAATAGTAAACAATGGTTAAGGGGTAATAAATAAACTTAGGTTACTATAACTAACCCCCACCCCCCCACCCCCATAAATGAATCAAACTCAAAATACAAAATACAAAATACAAAATAAAACAATTACATTTGTTAGGAAATGAAGCAACCTAGGATTGTGTGCCAAGTGGAATCCCCTTTAAAACATACCTCTTGACCATGACAAGGAGCTGCACTCTACACAATTAGGCCTAACATATTTTAGGCCATAAAACACTTCTTTAGAATAGATCCCTCTTTGTACAAACAAATCAGATGAAGGTGAACACAAGGAATAATACACTACTTGTTGTTTGTTTCTTTTTACACTTAACTCTTTCTTAACTTGATGAGTATCACATTGGAGAAGGGGATATACTAACTAATGAAAATGGCTTCCATTTTCTGTTCTAGAATAGCAACAGTATTATGCCAAATATGCCTCAAAACCTTGCATCAGATCCCCAGCTAATACTACCCATCATATAGCATAATAGCTCTAGAGGGAAATTTTCCTATCGTGAATAAACCACACCATGAGGAAATACTTATGTGATGTTTTATATTCATAGGAGTATATATCATGTTTTGCTGTAAAATTATATATATCATGTTTTTTTGTAAAAGGTGTTTGCTGATAGATAGTCAGGGTCACTATCATCGTATGTTTTCTTGACACTTGAATTCCAACCATAAAATGTTTGTTCTTTGGAAATTCCAAAATCTACCATGGTTTCTCTCATAAGATGGTTTAACAATATATTGGTAGAATTAATGCTACGATGCACAACTGGTGGTACAACCCCATAAAATGATAAAATACTCAATTTTAGCTAACCAAATGCTACATGCTATCCAAAAAACCTTGAATTTGGACCCATTTTAGGAGTCATTCAGACCTGTAGATACAATTATCTAGCATGATAGAAACAAGTCTCAGAGTGCATGCTTGGCTGCTCCAACAAAGGCATTACGTCAAGCCCTACAAGAAGTCATTTTTGCATGTTCATCTTCCATATTTGATGCCATTAAAAGCCTCTGAAAAATCTCAGCCTAGGCTCCACCTCCAAGTTTCACATCCTAATCACTGCACCGCTAGAATGTATGCCCCAAATCACTACAACCTACACATACTTGGTAGTCAGATCTTAGGAGTCTAGCTTAGCTTCAGGCATGGTTTCTAGAATTATTTTAGAATGTTTGAGAGTGTTGACCAAAGTTGTCTTTGATGTCAATAAGATGGCAAGCACTGTTGAAGCATGTCATAGATATTTGACTATATGATGCCCTAGCAAAACCTAATGGTTAAAATACCCTTGTTATATATGCCCCTATCTATATGATGACAAGCCCCAGATCCTTTTGATGTCCTAGTCTTTGTTGAAGAATTGTCCTAATCTTGAAAACCTTAAGAAAGATGCCTTAGGTTGCTGGTATATGGGCTAGTTTAACGCTGAATAGTTAACTGAAAAGGGACCACTGTGGACCGAAATCAAAGGTTGTTTTGACCATTGTATCTTCTGAAAAAAAGGATTTGTTTTGAGTTGTTTAGGCCTGTTTTTCAAGGACTAATTGAAAACTATTTTTTTGTGGAATATTGAGCTCCAAAGACAAACCTTATTATAGTTTCAAGATTGTCTTCATATTAGAAATCGAAGGCCAAAATCATATCAGTCAAAGGATTTTAGTGAGACCTGTTCTAGGCTTGTGCAAGCTAGTATGGAAGAACAAAATTAATGGTTGATTTAGCTCAGCAAAAGGAATAGATTTGAAAACAAATTTAAAGAGCAGACTTAAGCTAGCCTGGTTTGTCTTAAAGGACAGACTTGAGGACTACCTGAAGCACACACAGTGTTAGCAGAAGAGAAATCAGTGTATAAATGAGTTTCACAACAGAAAAACAGAAGTGTGACAGCAGTAGTAACATGAGGCTACTATGGTGGAAATTGCGGACACTCAAAAACTTGTAAATCCACCATCATCTAGTGATTGAAATAAATTCAATAATAAGCATGCATAAGATGACACCTTAAAAATGCAAATTTTAATACATTTGTTGAACAGGTCGACTAAATGTCAAGTCGGCTCTCTAGCACTTAAGTCAGCTCTTAAGGCAACCAACATGTCCTTTCATTGTGGCAAACAACTATAAATACCAAAGTAACCTCGTCACTCCTAGTCAAGAAAAACTCGATCAAGGAAGTACAAACAAAAGTTCAGTAAAGAGGAAAGGTGTTTGGGTTATATCTTGTGAGCTGAATTTAACTTTTGTTACATTCCTTATCTCAGACCTTCGAAGACAGTAATTTTGGCTCTGTAATACTGAGATTCTCGGCCCTTGTGGAACCTCTGACACTCGGCCTGTGGAAGTACTAAAATACACAAATCTGCAACTCTGTTCCTTAGACTTGTAGCACAGTTGAAGACCTATTGATCACAGAACTGGCCTACTAAAGGCCTGAAATCTCAGACCTGCAGCTCTCAACTCCTCTGTAGCTCGGGTTTGTAACCAAAATTTATTACCCTCTATGGAATTCGGCCTATCAATCATTTCAGGACTTCATTTGACCTTTTGAATGTGGATATGGCTCTAATTTGTTGAAACTAGGCTCGGAATTTGGAACTATCCTCATATCAGAAGCGGATCCTCCTTTGGTGAAGTAAGACCTTAAATTTTTATACCAGATTCCCTTTTGTAAGAGTACAGATCTCATATTAGTGGCAGATCTGAAGACACCACAGTGAAGCAGTTCTTGAACCTTTTAAGAGGTGTTGGAGACATTGTTTTTGTTTGGGCATATTGAACTTGGAGACATTGTTGGTGACTCTTGAAGCACTTAAAGACATTTGTTAAACAGAACAGACCCTGTGATCATCCTTGAAGAAAACCTTGACAGGAATTCTAGAAGCAGATCTTGGACACTGAAACTAACCTTAGAAGATACCTTGAAGAGTGTTGAAACAACTTATTGAAGATGTCCTGTGGAGAAGTATCTTTGGAGTCTTTTTGGTGCAGTGAAGATGGATTGCTTGAAATATTTGTAGTTTGATAATCCCTTGTGATAGCAAAGAAAATTATTTTAGTTTGTGTTGGAGATAGCCCTTGACTTGTGAGATAGTAACCTTGTTAAGGTCATATTTAAGTAGTCTTTGGAAGCAGTTGTTAAAGTTCAGACCTAAGAAACCCTAATTGTAACAACATTGTTGAAGTGCCCAAATGAAGTAACCTTGAAGAAGATTCCTTGTGTAGATGAAGAGTCATGGAGAAAACTTTTGGTGCTAAGTTGATGTTAACTTGCATTCCTTGAGCATATTGAAGAAGATCCCTTGTAGGCTTAGAAGTGTTTATGCCAATCAAATTTCCTGAACTATCAAGAAGAGGACCTCCAATGGTCCTTTACCATCTGTCTGAAGCACATTGTGTATTAGATGGCCAATTGCAGCTGAACTTATCTACCTGGAAATCCCACTAATGATAATAGTCATCAAGGTGTGATCCAAACCAAATGGATTCCCAATTGCATACACTTTTTTTCCTACAAAAATATTTGCAGAAATTTCAACTGCCATGGGTATCAATTTATCTTTTGGCGCATTCATCCATAGCACTGCAACATCGTTATATTGATCATGTCCAACTACCTCTGTGACATGTGTTGACTGAACACCAATAGTTACTCTCAAATATAACAAGAAATTCTTGTCCTGATATTCTTTAGAAATATCTAAAACTGTCTATAATAGTGCTCACTTACCACTTGTAGATTTCATGAATCAGTTTGGAAAGGGTCTCATTATTAAGATCCAAGATAAGAAGGTGGGAGAAATTTGATTCTGACTGTAAGTTTATTTCAAAATAACACATGAAAATGCACCAAAATGCATGTCTAGACTCTTTATATGTTATAACTACTCATTTGAGCAGCATGCCTCAAAATGCTTATGCAATTTGGGATATTGCATCAAAAGGTTGATTGCCAACATCATCTCTACTTTAAGTAGATATAGTTGGATGAAAGAGAAATTTGCTAGCATTGATGCTAAAGTAATAGGGTTGGTTCCTCCAGCTGACAGAAGGAATTTTGGCACTACGAAGTTTGGTTACTACTTGGGATATTTACACACTGTTGTTGCAGGGACATGAAAGCCATCATTTGGTTGAACACTTTTGTACTCTCCTTGATTGTAAGTTTTGTACTCTCCTTGATTGTAAGTTAGATATCCTACAAACCATCTAATATGGTTAGCCTCCTTTCAGGTAAGGATGGACTTCCTTGACCCTTTATAACGATGTTTACAATTTGGGGACTGTTGTAGCTCCTAAAATAGTATCTTGGTTTGGTACCTGATGTGGATCTCATGTTTGAGTGTATGGATAGGTCCATGATTAGAAGATCATAATATGATTTGGGCAAGAAATCACCACCTCATTTTTTTTTGTACTGTAGCAATGAAGATCACTTTGACATTCCTTTTCCAAATTTTCCCTCCAAACAACTCCTAAGGCCTCCTCAAGCTGCCCATCAAACTGATCCACACAATAGTCATCACTTTGACCCAATACTTGACAAACTCTCACTCCAATTTTGCTGCCAAATCACTGTGGCAACTATCACTAGTTTAGGGCATATAACCATGAGATTTTCCCCCTCCTCATTGACTTCCACATGCTGCCCTATCACGATTTACAACTGATCCACAAGTTAGGATCCAACATCTACAATAATGCACTGAAATACATACCTTAAGCTCACTATTTTTAGGTCTCCTTCATTGCTGCAATCTAGGCCTGGTTAGGGCATCATAGAGTCCATTCTTCTAGCCTTCAATTCTGCCCAGAATTGCTCTAGATGAAAGTGGCTGCCCTTTGGAAGTACCCTCCTCCTCAACGCTGTTGCCCTGGGCATGAACCGACCCTAACACTACCCTACGCAACTCTATTTAGGTTGGTTTAGGCCTGTGGCCTTCCCACAACAGCCATCTAGGGATGCAATTGTCTCTTCCAAGGGTCTAAACACCCTAACATACCCTAAAACATACAAAAATTCTCCCCTCTGCCTCGGCCCTCTAGAACAGCAAATCGACCTTCATAATAGTCACCAAGAGTGCCCTGAATTTCCCTCTTCTCCACGCTGTCAGCCCTCTTATGTCTGTGGCCCAAAACATAAGTTTGCTTCTCCTCCCTTTGTAATGGAAATGACGAGTATTGAAAATATTCACAAGTGTAGGCCTCCTATAACATGAGAGGTAACAAGCCTCCTATAACATGAGAGGTAACAAGCCAGAGGGCCAAAATTCTCCAAGTGCAGCCTGCTTGGGTGCGGTCTTCTACTGGATTAATTCTCACGCCATATGATGGGTAACAAGGTCCACCAATCATGCATTTATTTATTGGTTGGGGATGCCCACCAGCTTGGGAGTATATGTTGTCATTTTCCTACCAAATATGTGAGATGTGCACCCACACATGGGGACACCTACCCTGATAATTACTCATACATACATCAGAAATGACATGTGACAATTTCTGTAAGAGTCTTAGACTCAAATATTCATAGATAACTGTGTTATATGAAATGATTTTATGATTTTATGTGTTCTATTTCTGTCACTGATAAATTCTATAGTCCATTCTCATGTATGCATGAGATTTTTTTTTATCCTTGTCTCTTTTATCTTAGATGGGACTTAGTTGCATTAAGGATGTGTCCCACCCCTAAGGGATGCATCCATAGATGGATCAATCAATGGATCTATGCTCACTGTCAGTCCCCCCCTGAATGGATCCGACCACCATCATATGCAAAATGAAAGTGGGTTGGCTTAGACTTTAGTGTTTCCCTATCCATGAGGTACAAGGCAACTATTGGGGACATCTCGTTTTCTTTTTGGATGTTACCCACATCCCAGAAAATTGGTGATGTAAATGCTCCTGAAGATGGGTAGATGTCCCTCAACTGTCTGAGGAATGTCTAGTTGTCACTTGTCAAAATTAGTTCCTCTTAAGTGCGCTTGATGAAAAGTGGAAACAAATCTAGCATTCCCTTGGGTGCGCTAGCATGGTATACAGAGGAAGGAAAGCAAGCAGTGGTGTTACTATTAGAGCTGTCAGTAAATAAAAAATATTGGCAACAAATCTAACATTAGATTTGTCCACTTTCACTGCATAAGGCCCATTGAAGAAATACTTTATATTTATCAACATATGAGGCCACCTTCACTGCATAAGGTCCATTGAATAGTTAGTTAACAATCACTCATTTTAAAAAGGATCAACTTTGTTAATAAGGCCCAAAATAGCTAGTAGGCTCTTAATATAAGTGGGCCCATAGATAGATAAGATTTTCTATGGATAGTTATATATTAAGTAGAATGATATGTAATGTTTTGTCAAGAATTATGTATGTATTTGGAGAATTCCTCTTGGAGGTTGCCCCCTTGAAGTGGAAAGTAAACATAGCTCTCTATTTTTTATCATCAAATAGATATTTCTTAGGGTTTATTTCTCTTTTCTCTTGTGTTCTTGGGTTCTGCTCTACATTTATGTGATTTCTATAAATTTTGGAGTTAATTACACTACAAGGGTGGTGGTTCTTGAGTACATTCCTTCGGATTCACAAGTTGCAGATATTTTTACAAAGCCCCTAGCAAATGCAAAGTTTAAGATGCTGAGGGAGAGACTAGGCTTGGTGGAGAACACTTTCCTTGCAAAGAAAGAATTTATATTTTTTATCTATTTTTCAATTAGCTCTCTAACACTGATGGCATATCAATAGGACTGATTTATACCATGTAATGATATGCTCCAGCAGATCCATCTTCCTAGTTTCCTATGTGCAACAAATAGAGAGCAAAGTGATGGCTGGACACTAATTTGTTGTGGAAGGAAAGTGGCAATGATATAGAGAGAGAAAGTGAGGGCACATGCATGCTTCCAAGTTGCATATACCAGACTCATCCTTGTCCCAAATTTAGAACTATTGTTCAGATTTAGCATTCCAAATAGCTAGAGTTTGCATTTACCAATTGTAGCATGTAATATCCCCAAATAGGGATAATAGAAAAATAACAATATTTCCAAAACTTGGGCACAGAAAAATCTGAAAATTCATTGGTATATAAAAAATTCTACACTAAATCCCTTTATTTCTGCCCAGAAATTCCAGAAATTAAATACAATGACTTTCTTTTAATTTTTCTGAGTTAAAATATAATTAAGTATGTACATTTAAACACAAAGTACCTCAGACACTATTTTTTAAACCCTAGTCATCCTCTTGAATGTTCAAAAATATTAGAGTTGTCATTTTTGTGAATACAAATTTTTCGGTTTCTTATGATTAATCATTAACCTATAAATCTAAAAAATCTGTATATGCCCATTACTTCAATATTTTTACAAGTAGTAGATGGTATTGGTTGCATATTGTTTAGTTGTCATTTATCATTCGTCTCATTTGATTGTACGTCTTTTGTAGGTTATTGGCCATGTTTTTCTTGTAATAACGTTTTTGGACATTTTTTCCTGCTGGTGCACTTTCTGGAGGTTTCTCTGACACACGAACCAGCTTAGAGGCACCAAAATTTTCAGCATTTTGGGTAGTAGTTTCAGAAAAGGAGAATAAAAGTTCTTCCAATGTTTCCGTGAAGAATAATGTTGCAAATATTGGTGATGCTGCCAAGGTAGTTGTCAACAAGAAGAAGAAAAAGAAGTTTTTTTTTTTTTTCTTCAGGAAGGAAAATGTTGCAGCTCCCACTGGTGATTTATATAATGCTTATAAGGTTCAAGAGGAGGAGGAAGATGTGAACCTTGGCCATGGTCTTTTGTAGGTTGTTGGCCATGTTGTTGGACACTGTTGAATTACTTGGAAATTCCAAAGCACTTGCAAGTCATGTAGGAGAGGCTGATGCATTAGAAAGCACTGTAAGAGGTCTTGAAAGGCATCCGAGTGGGAATTATCTACTTGAACGTCGTGGGAGAAATATGGCCAATTTGGATGATGATAGATGGGCCAAACCGGTGGATGCTTTTGCTGCTGGCTGTGATATGCAGATGGATGTAGGTCTAAGTGGTTCCTCTTCTATGTTTCAACTTGGTCAAATTTATAATACTGGCTTTGCAAGAAATACTTGTGCAACACAAATGAGTATGAATGGAATCCTTCCCGGAGAGCCTTATGTGCAAGCACCATTTCCACAAGTTAGACTAGTGAGAAATAATTTTGATGCCGATAGGTGGTAGCATGCTTTTGGTTTGCAGAAGGATTTGATTCCTCCTCCACAGCCTTCTCTGCCCACAATTCATAAATCAGAGAACCGATATGAAGTGGGCAAGGTTTCTGATGAGGATTAGTTGAAAAAATGACAAATTAAATCCATCCTTAATAAATTAACGCCCCAAAACTTTGAAAAAAATTTTGAACAGGTCAAAGAACTGAACATTGTCTCTGCATCATGTCTTCATGGTATAATATCTCAAATATTTGACAAAGCCTTGATGGAGACGACTTTTTGTGAAATGTATGCAAAATTTTGTTTTCGGCCTGTTGTAGGATTACCAAAATTTTATGAAGATAATGAGAAGGTTGTTTTCAAGCGAGTTCTTTTGAACAAATGTTAGGAAGAATTTGAAAAAGATGAAAGAGAAGAGGCAGAGGCTAAGAAAGAAGAAGAGGATGGTGAAAAAAGCCTTTCAGTAGAAGAAATATGAGAGAAGAAGGTTGTAGCACAACGATGAATGCTAGGAAATATAAGGTTTATTGGTGAGCTTTATAAATAAAGTATGCTGACCGAAAGAATTCTGCATGCATTCATCAGGAAATTAATTGGTGAATTTCAACATGCAGAGGACGAAAATGTTGAAGCTTTGTGCAAACTAATGAGCACTATTGGTCATATGATTGACCATTCAAAGGCCAAGGAACATATTGATGCTTATTTTGATAAGATGACAAAAATGTCCAATACCCAAGGGCTTCCCTCTATGCTGAGGTTCATGTTGAAGGATTTGATTGATCTGATGAGGAATGGATGGAAACAAAGGTGGAAGGTTGAGGGCCACAAGAAAATAGAGGAAGTGCATCGGGATGCTATGCAAGAACTACTTGGACAGGGAGGCTGCTCTCGAGGTACCAATATGGGACATGCAGGTCGGAGACTTGTGACACCACTTGATCATGGTGTGAGAGGACCTGTGATGCCACCTTACATGGCATGTGCACAAATGGGTTCACTTCCACATATGGGTGGGATTAAAGGGCCACAACCCCATATGTGATCAAGTGACTATGGATTCACCAGTCAAGATGCTTAGATTGTGGATTGGGCTCAATTTGAAAATCGGTCTATGCCAAGCCCTTCAACACACAGAGCTTCTGATGATGGCCACTTAACTCTTGGTCCTAAGGGAGGTATTGGAAAGGGAATAGGAGGGAGGGCTCAACCTCTGCCATATGCTAAGAGTGCTCTAGCAGATATTCCACCATTCACATCTCCGAGTAATAGACGAATAGGTGTATGTCTGATTTCAGGTTGCAGTTTTGACCGGATGCCAGTTGGTATGAGAGATGAAATTTTGACAAGGACTTATGCTGCAAAAAAACCTTTATTTACAAAATCACATGTCCAGGAAATAAATGTTTTGGATAATGACATAATAGAGTTTAAGAATTCATACTCATCAGGTGACGGAGGTGGGAAGATTGCAAATGTTGAATTTCAACAAGTGACAAGGTTGTGTCAATCATGGAAAAAACAAAGTGGTTGAAATAAGGGTCAAACCATGCCGCCAATAGGAAAATAAAACTGTGCAAAGAAAGGGTGGGTGACATTTTGGTTGGCAGAAAAGGATCTACCAGCATCACCTCGAAGAAGCACATAGTTTCGAGAGTAGTTTGCTAGGAGAGGTGGGAAGGTATTGTCAAAAGTAATTGGTGGAAGAACTATGGCATGCACACAAGCCTACACTCGAAAAAAACAAAACCACAAGAAGCATAAGGTGGCAACTCACTAAGAAGGAAGCAACACATGCTAGACTAGTCGACACCACTCAGCCGTTGAGAAATCGTGAGGGAAAGGACACACAAATGACCGATAGAAGGGTAGTTGTCAACATAATTAGTTTGTGGATCGAGGGGTGCTATCAGAGCTAGCTAGACCTGTGTCAGTGCAGGTTTAGTAGCCACCACACATGTGGTTGAGTAGCCTAGGTGAATTCATAGTGACGTGTCGTCAGGCACAATATGATCGAGAATTGGAGCAACTACAGTTGACAAGCTGGGAAGTGCATAGATCATAGTCATAGGTAAGCAAGTGGATTGTTGGGTCGGGTGCAAGAGCTCGTGTCAAACTTCTTGCGCCTACATCCAAAATATTCTTGCCTTCAAAATGGTGCACATTCTCAAATATATTTTTTTAATAAGCATACATCCTCACGTGTCACATTTGGGAAAAGAGTTGTAGGGAATCTCCACAATTCTCTTACTGTCCATGTCTTTCCTTGTACCAAATCACCAACATTTGTGCATATCCTTTACTAAATAGCCAATCTTTTCTCTCCTCAAAATCTCATAATTATAATGAAAAATTTCCTCAAGATGGTGTTTATCAACGAACTTTGCCTCATGAGAAGGTGTCTCATCTCGAGGAGCAATTTTTTCATCAACATACCATTTTGAGGGAATTTATAAAGAGGATGATAGTATAAATTTAAGAGCGATAGTTAAAGATGACTTCATATTTCCCCAATTTTGTAGATGAGGTGGGTAATGAGGCATTGATGGATCAAATATCAAAGGAAGAATTACAAACAATTTTGCACTGTTTCCAAAAGTATAAGAACCCTCAGCCACTTCGCAGGACAATACAATTCTTCTAGGGGTTCTATGACTTCCTTCAAACATAGCAACTAAGAATTGCTGACAAATTAAAATACACATGCAGGATTTGGGAGCTTTCAATTCAACATTTAAGGCTTTAATCCCAAAAAATAGACAATAATGAGATGATTTCAGACCCATATCACTATGTAATTACATCTACAAAATCATTGCAAAAATTAGTGCATGTAGGGTCAAAATCCACTAAGCTGATTTTGTGTCATTAGAATAAATTTTCATCCTTCCTGGGAAACAAATCCATTATGGAATAGGAGTAGCCCAATAAGGAATTTATAACATCAAACCAAAAAAATTACAAGCAATTTTATTGATTTTGTCTTTCCAAGGCATATGATAGAGAAAACTGGCTTTATTTAGGGCCACTCATCCATATAGGGTTCAATGTGCAATTGGTTAGCTAGATAATGAATTGTCTTTCCTCAATATTTTTGCAATTCTAATTAATGGCTCAATCTATTCTTCTATCTTTCCTACAAGAGACCATGGGTAGGTATGACTAATGGCTCCTTTTCTATTTTTGACTATACAGTAGGTGGTCTCAACAGAGTTGTAACATAAACAAATTAGATTAAAATTTTATAGATATAAAAGATAAAAACAAATGTCAAAGTCTTTGTTTGATTGTTACTGGACTCTGTTGTGGGCATGTTACATGAAATGTGATTGGAAAAAGGATGGGGAAACAATGCATATTACGTCTTGGATATGGTTCATTCACTGTTAGAGATCGCTTAGCCACTTGAGCCACCGACTTTGGAAATGTTTCTAGTAGGAATTCCTATGGTTTTTAATGTTGTGATTATTTAACCTCATGGTTATTTTGGGCAAGCAAATGTTTTAGGAATGCCAGACACGATATTGGTGGACATGTAAATAAATATTTTATAATTGCAATTTCCATTCCATGATATCCTCTCTTTATTGTTTGATTGTATTTTGGATGTTTCTTTTGATTTTGTTTTGTATTTTAACTATGAAATTGAAAATACTTAGTATCATGTTCATTTAAACAAAAACCAAAGCTTGAGGATGAAATTAGTATTACACTATATTGATTGGAATCCTTATAGCTATTTTGTGTTAAAATATTTTCATGACTATCAGAAAAGATTACTTTCATGTTGTTATTTGAGTACATATTGTTTATGTACTTGACTAAGTTCATGTGTTAGAAAATGAAATGTTGTGAATAAAACAACAAGGATTAAACATCACACCTCATATTATTTGTTTTCACAAATTATCTACAGCTTGAGCTTTTTAGCATATAACTTAGTTGACATGATTTTTCCTAAGCTTTCCTTGAAATTTGAATACTAAGTTACTAAGGTGTTCTTTTCTATATATGGTGACATTTTATTTGCTTTGTTTATACAGGTTATTTGGCCACATTATAGTGGCCATTATCGCCCCAATGAAGAAAATTTGTTCGAGTTTCTTACTTGTATGGGGAAAAATGGCTTTGACATTGCTGATGTTGAGGTATATGTCGTATAAAATATTTATAGTCTAATTTAGTTTATATTCTAGTGTTCATTTTCTTTCATGTCTTACACTCTACATTATATATTCTTTTTTTTTTTAGAAAATGAACCCAGTATTGATGGTAAGAAGCGAGAATTGAAAAAAAATGGGAGTAATAACATTGGAGCGACAAATGCAAAAAGAGATAGAGGAGAACTGGTCTTGTGATACCCTTAGAGCCAATATCCCACATAAGACACACATATAAAGACTGATGGTCAAGTCTTCCGAGTTTGTGAATTCCCTTACAATGCCTTGACAACACAATGATAATGTTTTGAAGTGATGAAACATCATTTTGTGTGTAAATTGTAGTCCAACCAATATTAAGTTGGAAACCCATATTGTAATACTTTAACATTTCATATAATATAATTTATGTGGTTGAAATTATTTATAGTTGCATTTGATATTGTTTAGTATTCTACTTAACATATGCAACTTTGTGTTTTCATATTAGATGAACATGCACATTGTATGACATTTTTTAAATCATACAAATTAATTTATGTTGACTAATAATAAACACAAAATCAATTTGAAACTACTAAATTAGTAGTTTATATTGATTAATGATGAACACAAATAAAGTGAATATACTACTAAATTAGTCATTTATAATGATTATTAATGAAAGTAAATGAAATGAATATAAACTACTAAATTAGTTGTTTATATAATGAATATGAAACTACCAAAAAAAGATAAATGACTATTGCAAATGATAAATTTGTGATTACAAATGATGACTAAATTTTGCATATATACGACTATTAGTAGCTAATTTACAGTATCTTATAACGTGACCAAAATGTAGTCATATTTCTTCGGTCATTAATTGGTTTCAAAATATGACTAAAAATTGCATATATATGACTATTAGTAGCTAATTTACAGTATCTTATAACATGACCAACATTTTGGTCATACTTCTATGGTCATTAATTGGTTTTCTAGGGTGATCATATAGTAATATATTTTGTTGTATATTTGGTCATTAATTGTGACAATTAATGACCAAACCAAAGATTAAATCAATGATCAAATCAGCGACTAAATTAATGATCAAATCAATGACTAAATTAATGAACAAATCACTGACTAAATTAATGACCAAATATACTACTAGACAACAAAATTGAGATAACCAATTAATGACTAAGCTAAAAATGACTAAAATTTGGTCGTGTTATAAGATACTGTAAATTAGCTACTATTGGTCACCGACCGAAAAATAGTCATTTATATGCAAATTTTAGTCGTTTTTTTAGTAATTAATTAGCCATTTTCTACTAGTGGGATTTCCTAAGGGACTGTGTACCAGAGAAAGGAAGGAAGGGAATACATTGATTTTGGTCATGACCATTTCCAGATGGAATCATATGTAGATTGGGAGTGTTCCCTAGAACAATGAGCCAGTAACTATTCCCTGAGAGGACAATTGGCGCAAGATTGTAGCGTTGGACATTGGATGCAGATTTGACTTTGGAAGTGGATTCTAGACTTCCTCGGAAGGAGGTGAATCCTGGTATTATTTTGAGGGTAGAGGTGTGAGCCTATGGATTCCCTTATTGTTGATATGGGCACCAGATCCTTTTATTTGTTGGTTAGAGAAAATGTGCATATGTGTATACTATTGTAAATATTGTATCAAGCTATGTTATGAATCTCCATAGACAATATGATTATTTGTTGGTTGAATCAAATGTGCATGAGTGTATATATTTATATGCATGTAAATACTGCCATGAGTTGTGTTATAAAGTTCCAATAAGCGATATGGGTGTTATGTCTTTATGTTTGTCATGTTGGTTTATTTTCAGCAGGTTATTCATTGGAAATGTTGAATCAAGCTAAGTTATAAAGCTCCATAAGTAGTATTTTTTGGTTTTTTCATCATTTTTTATGGTTTTAGGTGTAACTGAACACCGAGGATAGTGTTCCCCCAAGGGTGAGGGTTTTATAATAGCCCTGGTAAAAAATCTATGTAATAAAGTTAAGAAAGGGAAAATAAGACTAAGTTCATGGGACATGTATTCCAAGTTTAATGTTGGGAAAAACATCCTAGTGGGTAATCACTTTGGTTTATTATGGCTAAAAGAAAATATCAAAGGCATTAAAAGGAAAGAGGCATCATTTTTCATTTATTTATGAAAATAAAGGAAGTTAGGAGAAAAGGAAGGTGGAAGTTCAAAGGTTGCATGTGAGGGGGAAATTTAAGGAAAATAATAGAAAATGAAGAAATTAGAGGCCTTAATGATAAAAAGGCTTATGAGGACCAGTTCATGGCTTTTGCTTGGCTTTTTTCAGTTCAATTTTGGAGCTCTCTCTCTATTCTCTCTTTGTTATCTCTCTCTCTCATTGTCTTATACAGTTAGATTTTTATTGGAGTACTCCAACATTGGATAAAGGAAAGAAAACGAAAGACAAAGAAGGCAAAAGGAAGCAAAGATAAAGAAAGGAAGAGTTGGATCAAGCGGCTACAACAGAATTCCTTATAGGTATCGAGTTGCATGTATGGTTTCCTGGCTATTTTTGGCATGCATGTGTGTTCTTGGTTTTCAGCCTTGCCTTGACATTTTCGGATAGCCATGGTGTGATGGGGTTTCTCTTACTTGGTTGAGATGGATTCTCGAATGGTTTCAAAATAAAGTGGGGTGATCTCAAGAAAAATCACAAGGCCTAGGAATCCCTTGACCAATAATGGCAGGATACATAGTAAATATTGGTTGTGAATCCCCTTGTTAGGCCTAGCAATACTCGGTAGATGAATGGTGGGATACATGGTAAATCCTAGAGGGTAGAGCCTCATTTGTCCTACGAATCCCTTAACTGGTAATGGATGGATACACCATCAATCATAAAGGTGGAGATGGAAAAATTCCTCACGATTTAGGTGGAGATATATGGAGGAATCCATGCCTGTTTAGGGCCTAGTGATCTCTTGACTGGTATATGGCAGGATTGTGGTAAACCCTAGGATTTTGTGTTTCGTTTTTGGGCCTAGAAACCCCTTGGTGGGATTGCGGTAGAGACTGGTTGAATAGATGAGGGCTTGGGCGTAGGAATTCCTTGGTGGATTGCGGTAAAGCCTAAGGAAGCTTTGGTTGGTTTTGTTGTGAGTCCCACATTTATGCTTGGAATATGGCATGGGAGTGATTGGATAAAAGAAATATTTGGTTCATCACAATCTATGGTTGGGTGGTACGTAGAAGTCCCTGCCTGGTTGCATTTTGCATATGTTAATAAGAGTTTTTTCCTCTTGTGCATTATGTGTAAACATGTTTACTATTATGTGGTTACAATGGTTGTTTTATCATTGTTGATCTGTTGGTTTTATGATGGTTATAAGCATGGTTTACGACAGACTGGAGTTATGGATCTGATCATGTTTTGATTAATAAATTCAATATCAATGAATGCATGACCTAATAGATGATATTGCAGATATTATGAGATGGCATCAGTCCTTCTTGACAATTATCAGATAAGTATAAAATCTCTATGCTCAGATGTGTTTATATGACCTGTACATTACATGTTCATGATGTGTTTGACGGAATTTTTGTCATGGATAGGCCTTTTCAAGTTAGGTCCTTGTTTAAGTTTTGCATTGGAGGCTTTTTTATATTTTTGTTCATCATTTTTTAGAGTTTCATCAAGTTCTGGGGAGAGGCCTTAGTCTTGGCCTTGAAAAAGTGGCTCAAAATCTGGGGTCGCTGGCACAAAACTTCCTCTAAAATTATGCATTTGCATGGATGCAGGATTTTTCATGTGAATGGAGGGTTTTAGCTACATGGAGGGCTTGTCATGAGTCCTACTATGGCTCTAGATCAGTCAGAAAGAAGGTTAAATCAGGGGTTTGGCACCTAGTGTGGTTGGTTACCCCTAGGGGTCTTGTAGATTCTGAAAAAGGGTTAGTTTAGTTTTGGTTTTTAGATTCCACTTCCTTAACTATACTTGAGGAGTTTAATCATATCATAGTAACTCTTCATCACATGTCTACCCAGGTAGGCCAGTAACTTGGATAAATGTGGGAGGAGGGTGTTTCAATAACCTACAACAATGATTCAAACCTAGATCAAAGGTATGTATTGATGATTTTGAGGTTTTTTTTTATGTTATGGATGGATTTCTAGAATGGGAAGTTTGGTGAAGTTTTTTGGCAGCCAAGAGGAAGTATTTCCTAAGTGGTTGGATGCCCTAACCTGGAGCATATGTTACAAAAAGGATTGGTCACTCACGGTCTGTTGGAGGGCATCATGAGAGTGGAAAAAGTGTGGACAGTGGATTGGGAATTTATGGTCTAAAGGAGGGTTGCATGATAGTTCCCAAGTTGGAGCCCAGTGTGCACTATCTTCATGGAATTAGGTGGTTTCTAGAGTGGCGGAAGAAGAGCTCAACGGTTTTTGTTAGGTCTCTATATTACTAGTATAGTCCCTTATTGTTGTTAGTGTAACCCCCTTATTGTTATTGTTATACCCATTTAACCCCACTATTTTTATTATTGTGCCCTTACATTATTATTGTTAGGTCGGCTAAGATTATATTGTGATCCCATGGACTCCTATATATAGAAGGAGGTTTTGTCTTTTGTATCATCCAAGAATTGTTCATTTATGTAATGTATTGGAGGTTTCCCCCTCGAAGTGGATGATTTCTAAGGCGTTTATCTCTCTTTTCTTCTATTTTTCGAGCTGGTTTCATAACAGTTGGTATCAGAGCTTTGGATTCTAGGGTTTCGCTGCTCCAAAAAGGTCATCGTGGAATTTTTGCTATAAATTTGTTTCTACGAAGGTTCAGAATCTGAAATTTTTCCTTTTCAATATGTGAGGATAGGAAAATCCATGAAGCTATTGGTACTGCCCAGGAGGCCCTTCACTCCATAAAAACTCAGCGCCTCAAATCCACTATTCTCAAAATTGATCTGACAAAGGCTTTTGATCAGGTAAACTGGAGTTACCTTCATCTCATACTAATTCACTCAGGCTTTCCTCATACATTTATAAATTGGATTATGGGCTGCGGGGTTGTCCTCTCTCACCATTATTATTTGTCCTGGTTATGGAGGGTCTCTCTGTCCTCATAAAATATGCAAAAGATCGGGGAGCTTTACAGGGACTCCAGATCAATGATTTACTACATCTCACTCATCTTTTATTTGTGGACGATGTACTAATATTCTTCAATGGCTCTAGACAAGACTCTGTACAATTTGATCTGCTACTGAAATGCTTTTGCAGAGCCACCGGTATGGCACCAAATGCCTTCAAATCCTCTATTATCATGACTGGATGCTCGGGACTGGAACAAGGCACTGCAATGAATCTATTTGACTATGTCTGCATAAATATCAACGATGGTCTCAAATATTTGGGATATCGTATAAAACCAAACGATTATAAAATCAAAGACTGCAACTAGATCATTGCTAAAATTGAATGTAGAATCAATGTTTGGTATAACCGATGGCTATCCAGGGTTGGCCGACTGATCCTTATTGAGTCTGTGCTAGAAGCTATCCCGGTCTATTGGATGACCCTGGCTTGGATACCTATTGGTATAACTAACAGATTCAAATGTATATGCAGACATTTTTTATGGCGCAATGATCCGGATTTATGCAGGAACGCAACAGAATTAACATATAACCCTAAATACAGAGATGCAGCAAAAAAAACACTTCATTTCATTAATATCAAAGAACTAAAATTTGCTTACAAATAGAATGGAAATAAAACTAGCTAGGGCGCTGGTAGCTATCTCTGAGAAGAGATGTGGTGGCTACAGGCCTCTAAACTGAGTTACAATGAGGCTCGAGGGCCTATTTATTATTGAGAAACAATAGAGAACTCTAAACATCCAAAAACCTAACCCTAGGAGATGAAGCGCCAAAACTATGGGCCCCGTTTGGGTAAATTGGTGTTTCAACTTCCTAAGGACATAACTTTGGCATACTATCTCCTTTTGATGCACATGGTACATCATTAGAAATATCTATCCGAGGACTACAACTTTTGCCATGAATATCCATTCCGGAACGGAACGGAATGATATCCGCTAGAGGCGCGATGCCCAAAAAACGTCGTTTAGGGCCTCAAAACGACTCCGGAAGTTCAGGACCCGAAAACTGCTAAAAATAGTAAGTTGTGCCGAAACTGAAAAAATGAAAGAGGCAATGGTGGGGCCCCAAGTGGAATAGGCGGGTGGCCACTAATATCCACCTGGATCACACAACCAGGGAAAGGACTCTACTTTTGCTTGGATTGCCTGGGACCGCATAAAAATTCCTAAACAATGTGGTGGCTGGGGGATCAAAGATCTCCATCTTTTTTCGAGGGCTCTCGCTGCCAAAATGTGTTGGCACTTAATCAATGGACATAGCCTCTAGAAGGAGGTAATTTTTGCAAAATATATTGCGCCACGAAACCCTCTCGAATGGATCAGAGACAGAATTGGACAGTCGTCTGGTGCTTCCATAATCTGGAAGGCAATCACAAAAGTGGCTCACATCATATAGAAGGGTTTATCATGGAAAATTGGAACTGGTGCATCTATCCACATTGGCACAGATTCTTGGTCAGGGAGCGGTGAATTTTACAAATTACCCAATTTCATTCTTGAGCACCTGGCTCGCAAAAACATTTACTACCTCGCACAGATTGCGGACATGGATCATACCACTTGACGGGGTCAGGCCTAGTTACAGGAAAAATATCTTGAGATCCCACAAGAAGGCACACAGATTTGGAAAACTTACATTTGGGCACTAAATGCATCAAACATTCGCATCACAGATCAGGAGGAAAAATTGATATGGGCTTGCTCACCTGATGGGAAATATGCACCTAAACTTGGATACCTTGCTCTTATCCAGCCTAAGGAACCCCCACTAAAAGCATGGTGGTGGCGCAATATTTGGAAGTTGAAGGCCCCGCACAAGCACAGAACCTTATTCTGGTGCATTCTAAATCAATGCATTCCTACCATGGACTTCCTCCACAGACGAGATTTTCATGGACCATCACAATGCTGCTACTGTCTCACAAATTTTGAGGATACTACCCACTTATTTCTACAGTGCAACATTATCAGAGGTATCTGGGCTCGAAAAATCACTAATTTAGGTTGTCGACATCTCTGGCAGGGTGACATATTAATAGACTCATGGACTAATTGGTGGCAGCTATATGCATACTACCCGAGGATGTGCAATCTCCCCCTGATTTTGGCTTGGGAGATCTGGATCGGCCGCAACAAGCTGATCTTCAATGGGTTACCAATTGATTGTGACAGAATATGTGTTGCTTCTATTGCTACATACCAACTCCTGCCCGTGGATCGACTACACATTCCCCCCACACTCGAGACACCTAAAAACATTGATCATAGTCGAGCTTGGGCCTATTTCGATGGTGCGTCCAACGAACAGGGATGTGGAGGGGGTGCCACACTCCATTTAAATGAACACCACCACTACAAAATCAAAATGGGATTGGGACCTGGCACAAACAACTATGCTGAACTACAATGCCTTAGACTCCTTCTTACATTTTCTCGGGATATTCACTGCAACTCCATTCAGATCTTTGGTGACTCTCAACTTGTGATCAATTGGTTCAATAATCTTGCTCACTGTCACTCGCACACACTGTGTGCACTGCTGCGAGAGGTTCATCAACTCAGTATCCTTTTTTACTCCATCTCTGTGGTACACATTTACAGGTCTTGGAACAAAGTGGCTGACCAATTGTCCAAAGAAGCTACGGAGCTGACTTGGGGCACCTGGCATATTACAGAACAGACTGGAGAACAGGTTTACAGATTTTTTCATCGGCCTTTTATGGATGAGGCACCTGCATTTTGGGTTGTCTAGAGGCACAGCTGTTGGGAGGATTTTGTTTCTATCTCCCTTGATCACCTATCGACATGCATATTTACTTTATATGTATTGTCTCTATTTCTAGTAAGTTATGCACCGAACTTACATTGTGAATATTGGCAACATACTGATCTGTTAATTTTTTTTGGGACTGTTTATCGCCTACATGAAGGCAAGTGTGGTAGATTAATGTGAAATTCATGGACTGAATAGTAGTAATATACTACCAGCATATGTAACATGTAACCTATCTTAATGAAAAGTTACGAATTTTTTCTTTGTGAAAAAAAAAAAAGAATCTGAAAATTTTACAGAGCGAAGCTGAAATCCTGAGGAATATCATTTAAAAATTTTAGATCTTGGTTCGCAATATTGTTAGAGATATTATCTGTGGAAGTTAGGGTTTTTTCAGGCTCTTGAATTTCACCTAAAACAGGTCATCGTGGAAGTTTCTCTATAACTTTTTTTCTACTAAGTTTCAGAAGCTGAAATTTTTATAGAGTGAAGCCGAAATCCTACGGAAATTTGTGTAAAAATTTCATATCTTGCTTCGCAATATTTTTGGAGATATCATCTGTGGAATTTAGGGTTTTTTTCAGGCTCCCAGATTTCATCTCAAAGAGGTGACCATGGGAAAATCGTCATAACTCTCTCTCTCTCAGAATCGGATTGGAATTATATAATAAGTGGCCACAAATACATGGACTGTAATTTCCTCTGTATCAATTTCAGAGCCGAAGGAGGAAACAATGACATGTGGCACGTCGTACAAGTTCGCTCTACTAAACCAGTCCATAACTAGGTCATTGTGGGAGATTGGGAATAACTTTGCCTTGAAGAATCCAAATCAGGTCGAACCTGTGGAATTTGAAAGAAGCTTTAGAGGGATACTATAGGGCCGAATTTCAGATAATAAATATTTTCAATTACAGATATAATTTTGTTTCATTATTGAGCTCCTTAAAAGCAACAAAAAGGTGTGTATTTTTTTTCGAATTGCATAAGTCTTGTGTGAAAAATTAGTTTGAATTGATTCCACAGGCATATTGTAGAATAGATATCAATATTTGGTTCTAAAATTCTCCCTAAAATTAATTCAACACCCATTAATCCTTTATAAGGCTCTACTATGACTCATGAAGACGAATAATTGCAACATGACATGTCAAAATTACAAGAGCAAGTGCACCAAATTTCGCTCTCGCAAAGAGCAACAAAAAATGAAATGGAAGTTTTGAAGAAAGAGATGGAAGTTAAGATGGATGGCATGGAAGCTGGCATGGAAGCTAATATGGATGACATGGAGAAAACATGAAAGACAACATGGAAACCATGAAGAATGATCTAAAAGCAGACGTGGAAGGTTTGACAAAGTTGATACAAGAAATGTTTCCTAATGGCGAAAAGATAGTAGAGGAAAATCATGATGAGAACAAAATAAATGTTAATCATGACTTTATAAACTCTAATGTTGGATGGAAGAACCAACATTTTCCAAAGATGGATATGACGAAGTTTGATGGCAAGGATCCCGTAACTGCATTGATACTACAGATGGAGCAATATTTTGATCTCAATAATGTGAAAAACACACAAATGGTACACATTGCAATTTTACATTTAGAACAAAATACATTTGTATGGTATCGATGGATTTTCTCCCATAAAAAAATTGTCAATTGGTCAATTTTTAAGGAGGAAATGATACCACATTATGAGGATACAAAGAGCAACGCCTTCTTTAGAGTATTGATAAATCTCAAACAAAAGGTTTCAGTGGTGGAGCACATTGAGGACTTCCAAAAATTGAATATAAGGGTAACCGATATTACATAGGAACACAGGATTGATGTCTTCATAGGGATTTTAAAGGATAAATTCCAACATGAAGTTCATGTTTGGGAACCTGATTCATTATAGAAGGCACTCAGATTGGCAAGAAAATTGAATGTAAAATTATGGCGGCAAGGAAGCCTACCACTCACATCTATAAAGATGGATGTGTTGCTACTCATAGACTTCCACAACCTACAAGGTTAATACCACAACAATTGGAATAAAAAAGACCAATAGGGCTTTGCTACAGTTGTAATAGCGAATACATTAAAGGTCATAAGTGTGCTGAGAAGAATTATTTTACATAGATTGTGAAGAGGAGGAATAAAATGAACAAGAAACTTCAAAATAAGAGGATATACACCAAGAACCAACCCTAGAAGAAGAAGAAATGAGTCCGACCATATCGTGTAATGCATTGGCGGGTATTACCACTCCTCAAACTCTCAATATAGAAGGACATATCAAGAAGAAAAAGGTAATAGTGTTGATTGATTCAGGTAGTACCCATAATTTTATTCATTGTAAGGTAGCCAAGGAATTGAATTGTTTCCTATACCCAACACCAAAATATCAAGTGATGGTTACAAATCGAGGAACTATAAATTTCTCTAGAAAATTTCATAATATCAAGATAACCATGGGGGAATATGTATTGAATATTCCAATGCTTTCCATTCCAATGGGAAGTATTGATGTTGTACTAGGAGTACAATGGTTACCATATTTGGGGACAATATCTTTTAATTTTCAAGAACTTTTCTTGAAATTTTTTTCAGAAGGTAAGGAAGTCGAATTATGGAGTATCAAAGGGAAGTTGGAAAAGATAATAAGCTCTAATGTCATGACAAAGCTTCTGAAGAAAGAACAAAGAGGTGTAATTACACAATTATGCTCACTAGAAGTTCCAACATCAAAATCATATATTTCTCCAGATCTCCAAAAAATCTTGGACAATCATTCCAAGGTGTTTGAAACTCCCAAAGGACTCCCACCTATTTGTGATCAGGATCATGCTATTGATTTGATTCCAGTAAGTGTTCCTCCAAACATCAGGCCTTACAAATATCCTTATGTCCAAAAGAGTGAAATTGAACGTATGATTGCAGAAATGTTAGAGGTCAGTATAATTCAACCTAGTCAAATTTCTTTATCTGCGCCAATAGTATTGGTGCACAAGATGGATCATGGCGCATGTGTCTAGATTATAGGGAGCTCAATAAGCTCACTATTAAAGATAAATTTCTCATTCCTATGATTAATGAATTATTGGATGAATTACATGGAGCAATTTATTTTACCAAGTTGGATCTTCACTTAGGATATCATCATATTAGAATGAAGATGGAAGATATTCCGAAAACAACATTTCGAACTCATGAGGGTCACTATAAATTTGTGTTCATGCCTTTTGGCCTTACCAATGCACCTTCTACATTTCAAGGGTTGATGAATTCCATTTTCAAACCCTTCCTTAGAAAATTTGTGCTAGTATTTTTTGATGATATACTAATTTACAGCAGGTCTTGGAAGGATCATGTTCAACATGTTGACAGGGTGCTCAAACTATTGGAGGAGAAACAATTATATGCAAAAACATCCAAATGTTTCTTTGGAGTACAAGAGGTGGAATATCTAGGTCATATTGTATCTCATGAGGTTGTTAAGGTAGACCCTAACAAAATTAAAGCCATTAAGGAATGGAAATTCCCCACAACCATAAAGCAGTTGCGAGGATTTCTCGGGTTAACAGGGTATTATCGCAAGTTTGTTAAGAATTATGGGAGAGTAGCAGCACCTCTAACAACATTATTGAAGAAAGATGCATTTTCATGGACTCCTAAAGCAATTAAGACCTTTGAACATCTTAAAGATGCAATGTGCCTAACACCGGTCTTAGCTACTTCACAAAAACCTTTATTGTGGAATGTGATGCCTCAGGAAATGGAATTGGTGTTTTTTTAATGCAAGAAGGATGACCCATTTCTTTTGAAAGTCATCCAATCAAAGGAAATTATTTACAGAAAGCTATTTATAAGAAGGAAATGTTGGTAATACTACATGTACTAAAGAAATGGTGACCTTACCTAATGGGAAGACACTTCAAGGTAAAAATTGATCGTGATAGTCTTAAACAATTTTTGGAACAAATACTATCTTCAAAAGAGCAGCAAAAATGGGTCACAAAGATGTTTGGATATGACTTTGAAATCATCTACAAAAAAGGGAAGCTAAATGTTGTCGCAAATGCACTCTCAAGAAAGGATGAAGAGGTGGAAGCATTGCTTTGTGTCATTTCTATTATCCAACCAGATAGGATAACCAAAGCAAGGGATGAATGGAAGAAGGACGAATAAGTGTGGACACTCATTCAAAAGTTGCAGCAAGATCCTAATACATCCGATACATTAAGTTGGAAAAATGATTCCCTATGGTACAAATATTGCTTATATATTTGTAAGAATTCCCAACTAAAACAAAATATTCTTTTGTAATTGCACACTTCTCCTTTAGGAGGACACTCGGGATTTTTAAAAACTTACCACAGGGTGAAGAAAGAATTTTTTTGGGATGGCCTTAAATCTGATATTCAAAATTTTGTGGTGGAATGTTTGGTTTTCCAGAAAAATAAAGTTGATACAATTAAGGTCTTGGGTCTCCTACAACCTTTATCCATTCCAAGTCAACGTTGGGAGGAGATTTCAATGGATTTTATCACATGTTTACCTAAGTCCGAAGGAAAGAGTGTCATCATGGTGGTAGTTGATATACTTACCAAGTATGCACACTTTTGTGAATTATCTCATCAATTTAAAGCAATTACAGTTGCTACTGCATTTATGGAAACAATTCAAAAGCTACATGGAAACCCAAAGATTATTGTAAGTGACAGAGATCCCATTTTTACTGGAAATTTTTGGACGGAATTATTTTCTTGTTTGGGTACTCAACTAGCTCATAGCTCATCTTATCATCCTCAATCCGATGGTCAAATTGAGATAGTGAATAAATTTTTGGAAGGATATCTTCGTTTTTTTGTATATGATAAGGAAACACAATGGATCAAATGGTTACCTCTTGTTGAATGGAGATATAACACTTCCTTCCATACTACAACAAAAATGACCCCATTTATGGCACTTTATGGATATCATCCACCATCCATCACATCATATTTAAGAGAAAATTCTAAGTTTCAAGAAGTGGAATATCACATCGAGCATCAACAAGAAGTTCTCCAACTCTTAAAGGATAGCCTAAATTTGGCACAAAATTGAATGAAACAACAGGCAGATCAACATCGCAGTGAGAGAATTTTTGATGTAGGAGACTGGGTATTTTTACGGCTACAACCATACAAACAAATGTCCCTCAAGCAAGGTAAGAAGGATAATAAATTATCGCCAAAGTACTATGTTCCTTACAAGGTGTTGCTAAATATTGGTACTATAGCATACAATTTGGAGCTTCCTGCTTTTTCGCGAGTGCATCCAGTTTTCCATGTTTCATGCTTAAAGAAGGTTAGAGGTGACAAACTTCTAGTTCAAAAAATATTTCCATAACTTGATGAGGAAGGAAAATTCATATTGGAACCTGAAGCAGTCACGGAAATAAGAACTCGATAGCTACGAAATCGATCAATTTTAGAGTATCTCATCAAGTGGAAGAAAATACCCACTAAAGATTCTAGATGGGAGGATGAGAATTTTATACGAAATCATCCAAAGCTACTCAAGCATTGAGGAAAACACTTTTTTGAAGGAGAGGGGCATGTTAGGTCCCTATATTACTATTATAGTCCCTTATTCTTGTTAGTGTAACCCCCTTATTGTTATTGTTGTATCCCTGTAACCCCAATATTGTTATTATTGTGCCCTTACATTATTATTGTTAGATCGGCTAGGATTATATTGTGATCCCATGGACTCCTGTATATAGAAGGAGGTTTTCTCATTTGTATCATCCTATAATTTTTCATTTATGTAATGTATTGGAGGTTTCCCCCTCAAAGTGGCTGATTTCTAAGGCAATGATCTCTCTTTTCTTCTATTTTTGGAGTTGGTTTCATAACAGTTTGATCATATAGGATCAGTTTGAGTATCCCTAGACTTTCCTTGTGGAGAAGGACATATACAAAAAAATTTGGGCAATCCTCCTAGCCCATGCTCATTGCGAGAGAAGGAAATTTTGCAGTGATAGGTGGAATCCCTTCCTTCCCTATGTTAGTCTTCATTGGAGTAGCGCAGGAAGACTATAGCGAGCCTAAGTCCGTGAGTAGCTGAGGAGAACCAGTGGGAAGTTAAGAGTTGTTCACAAATGAAGTTGTGAACAACTCAACAGGAGTATCGATGTTTTGTGCCCTTGATGGAATAAGGCACAACTAGTGAGCATATTGGATAGTCGAGGTTTAGTGGCCACATGGACTTGTATCATTGATAGAGGTAGTGCTGCATATCAAGAGTTGAAGGACTAGGCAAGTATAGGGTACGACCAAGAGGAGCTGTGATTTAATGCTACATCACCCAAATGGTCAGAGTATTTTTTTAGGGTAGATTGGTTGTCGATGGACTAACACCAAGCCCTACTTTTGTATTCTTGTACTAGTGGATATTTGAGGGCCATTATCCCTGGTACGAGAGACCTAGACTGTTTTATTATTTAGTTGGAATAATATACCGAATTTGGGTTATTGTACAAAATTGTGTGAAAAAATTGTGTATATTTTTTTCACTAGTATATTTACTATTTACTATTGTGATACTTGATTTGGTAGCGTCAATCATTTAAGATTCTATCCTAGACACCAGGGTTGTGGAAAAAAAACATGGCATCGAAGCAAGGTTTGAGCTGCTTTGAGGGACAATGAATCAGAGTATGCACAGGGAAGTAGCTCAGAGGGAGATGGGATTGTCTAGATCATGGAGTAGAGGGTTCATCTGATGACATGGAGATGTGATCTTAATTTCCTTAGCAATGAGATTGGTTGGGAGTTCTAGTCGATTGGTGGAGAGCCTAGTGAACAACAGTTTGTTGTGGGGAAGATTGTTGATCATGGACTTCTGTTGATTTTCCATGGATCGGTGGTGCAGCTCGAGGATTTATTTAGCATGGATGAGATCAGTATAATCAATATTTATTCGTGTGATGGACTAGACATTGGCAGGATAACTTCTTTATTGTATTATGATGTTGCATATATAAGAATGGAGGGATTTGCATGAGTGGTATTTGATCCAGGAGGATGATTTCTTGCATGACTAAGATAGTGGAGATCGTATAGGCTCAGAGGGAGTATCCCTATGGAGGTTTTGGATCTTCAAGTTCATATGTGATGAGGTAGAGGCATTACTAAGATTGTAGGGTTCATTCTACAAAGTATGTTGCAATGATGGATGCTAGATGGGATAGTGTTGGTGATGATGATGTTAATGGAAATTTCCTAATGTTGGAAGTACATCCCTCTCTAAGAGGGAATGTTGATATTTGCAGCTTGGGAGATACTCCAAGCCCTGGGTTTGATGGTTTTGGAGGAGTTGCCACACAAGTGTGGCTTGTGGACTTGGACCACAAGCTTGGGGTTTTGTACCCATCAAAGTTGGGACAAAAAACTTAATGATATTTATACATGTGATGGATGGAGGTGATAGATGACATTGAGATGAACTGAACGCAATGAAATTGTAGAAATGAATATTTTAATTTTTGAAGTTTGTGTGTGGGGTTGTCGCACAAAGTTAAGGTTGGTTTAGTGGTTAAGTGACCTTATGACAGTTTCCAAGCCCTTCTTATATGTTTGATTGAAGTCCTCATGTTTGGATATAGAGAGGTGAGTGAGATCTCATTTGAGATATCCATGTGCATAAAAAAACACATCAATACATATCTGAAATTGGTTGCAAGAAACGAAAGACAAGGCGTGGAGGTGGAGGATTGTTTTAGGCCTATCCTTCCTTCATTTCGGGTCCAAATTAATTGCAAGAGAAGGCCTAATTACTAAAGAGTGATATTAGTTCTATTTTTAGGTGAATGTGTTTGGGAAGCCTCTATTTTACTTAGTCGCATAAGTATGTTCATTTTAGGAGGTCCAAACACTTGTTTGAGTAGCCAAACAAGGAACCACAGCCCTCATCTGAAGTTGGGAAATAGGTCGAGTAAATTGTAGAGGGTCGAAAGGCATAATCCTGAGTTGATTCCTCCCTAGAAAGGCAACATTGAGTGGCAGAAAGAAGACAAAGGTAGGCCACATTTTTTAAGGAGGGTTTTGGAGGGAGAAAGAGGAGTTGGAACAGATTTTTGTTAGCCCTAACTGGGACCAAAACCTACAACGGTGATTCATCCCTAGATAAAAGGTATGTGCTAATGATTTTGAGGCTATTTTTTATGCTAATGTTGGAGTCCTAGAATGTGGAGTTTGGTGAAGTTTTTTGGTATCCAATAGGAAAGGTTTCCTAATTGGTTTGATGCCTTAACCAAGAGCAGAGGCTACAACAACGATTGGTCACTCATGGTTTTTTGGAGGGAATCATGAAATTGGATCAAGTGTGGATACTAGATTGGGAATTTATGGTCTGTTGGAGGGCAATGCGACAGTGTCCAAGTTGGATCCTAATTGTCACCATCTTCAAGGACTTAGGTGGTTGCTAGAGTAGCAGAAGAAGAGCTCAAGGGTTTGATCAGCTAGGAGAAGTTTGAGTAGCCCTAGAATTTCCATGTCGATAAGGACATATACAACAGAAGTTGGTAAGTCCTCCTAGCCCATGTTCATTGTGGAGGAAGGACATCTTACAGTGATAAGTGGCAGCCCTCTGTGCCCTATGTTAGTCTTCATTGGAGTAAGAAAAAAGACTATAGTGGGTTAAAGTCCTTGAGTAGTTAAGGAGCAATAGTGGACATTTGAGAGTTATTCAAAAACAGTGTTATTAACAACTCGACAGGAGTCTCGATGTGGTGTGCATTTGATGGACTAAGGCACAACTAGTGATCAGATTGGATAGTTGAGGTTCAGTGGCCAGATGGAATTGGATCGTTAATATAGGAAGTGTTGTATATCGAGAGTCGAAGGATTGGGTAGGTGCAAGGTACGACCAAGAGGAGTTATGATTTCATGATACATTAGCCATGTGGTTAGAGTATCTTGTTGAGGGTAGATTTGTTGTTGATGGACTTACACCAAGCCCCAGTTTCGTATTATTGTACTAATGGATATTTGAAGGCCATTATCTATAGTACAGGAACCCTAGACTGTTGTATTATTTAGTTGGATTAATATAAATAAGTTGGGTTATTTTACAAAAGTGTGTAAAAATTTTTGAATATTTTTTGCACTGGTATATTTAATGGTGTTTATATTCTGTTGTGCAAAGTATTTTCATTGTGATACTTGGTTTGGTAGCATCAGTGATTTAAGATTGTATCCTAGACACCAGGGTCATGGAAAAATAGCAAGTTCATGCACACTTCAAGGAATATGATACAGTCCATCAACTCAAGGAATCAATGGACATGGAACAACAACACTCCATTAATTTGGATGTGGCTCAAGAAGAATTAAACAATTACTAGGTGTCTCATTAATTCTTATGTACTATAGAGTTATCAAGATCTTAGGAAATGTTACAAAGCAGACCATGCATAAGAACACATATAATGTTTTTATTTTACTTAGTAATCTCTTTTGTAGTAGCAGAGAACTACTTAATTCTGAATTATGAATTTTGGAAGCTTTTGGATAATTGATATACCTATTGTTAATAAGCTACAACCCCATATTAATATAATATTTATATTTTGGTTTTTTTTTTTTAATTATGGGTTTGACCAAGACATGATTAAGTTCCTTTATGAAATTAATATATACATAATGAATTCCCATTGCAAAAAAACAAATTAAGTGTCCTAGGAATTTAACCATGTAGGTTCTATAAACTTTTTCCCCTGTCCAATAAATAGTGAGATGTAGACACTAAAAGAAACTTATGTGTTTCTAAAATCAAGACAAAGGCATGATTTAGGTAAAATTGGAACCTATTAACCTCATTGGATGATATAAATCACTTTATGTTGTTATAATATTCTTTAATCTATTATAACCCTATTTTGCACTCCATTATAGTGAGAGAGGTCCAATTTCGACTTACCTCAGTTGTTGGCTAGAATGCATACCATTTCACCTTTGCTTTTACTTTATGTGGGATTTATTCCATGTTAAAAGTGTGGAATTACATCATTGAGTTATTTCTCAATTATGATCTTTTTCTCAATTATCTCAATTATGAAATAATTATTATCTCATAATTATAAAATTTTGAAAAAATATTTATCCGAAATAACTCAGTGATGTAATTCCATACTTTTAGCATGGAATAAATCCCATGTAAGTAAAATCAAAGGTGGAATGGAATGAATTCTATCCAGAAATTGAGGTAAGTTGACTTCGGTCCCTCTAACTATAATGGAGTGTGAAATAGGGTTATAACACTCACCAAAGACTTCAAGGAACTTCCATTGATCATTACATGGGGTATTTGGCTAGCCTAAAAATGGACTATTTAGATAGCCTAAAACCACTTTCTATTCAAGAAAATTTTTCCATCTCCTCAACACTATGCACTTCAAAGTTTGGATATCCCGACTATTTTTTCTCAAAACCTTTCCTTTGTGGCCAAAAATCCACATTTGGTACGCATTATTCAAAAGGAAACCCCATGGGATTTCTTAGATGGAGTCACACAAGTAAAATCATCCTTGGGAGGGGTAGGTGGCATTCTCCAAAATTCAGAATATCTCTCTCTTTCCTTCTCAAACAGGCCTTGAGCTAGCGACAAATAATTACAGTCAATTGATGGCCCTAAATATTTATCTACAAATTGCTAGGGTAAAGAATTTCAAATATGCATGTCTATGGTGACTTTGTCCTAACAATAAATTGGATGTCAAGGATGTTCTCAATGCAATCCTACACACTTTGCCACTTTTTTAGGATATAAAAGGACATGTTATCTACTTACCTCACCTTTATTTTTCCTGTGTTTACAGGGAGCATAACCAAGAAGTTGGCATACACTCAAACATTAGACTAGAAATGGATAAAGGAACCTGCAAAATCTTTGGGAAAACATATAAAGGAACCTCAGAGTATTTTGAATTGTCTTGGCTACAAATATAATTAGTGATTCATTACGATTTTTTTTTTTTGTCATGATGGAACTTTAGATATGCTCGACAGCTCAGTATCTCTTCTAAGATAGTTTTTTGTGAGGATATGTTATGTTCTTATATTGCAATATCTTGGCTCATGTCTAATATATATTTTCTACATGTTGGTCTATTGTTTTTTCATAGATGTTTTTTCTTATATATATATATATATATAAATATATATATATATATATATATATATATATATATATATATATATATTGTGTGGTTCATGGTATCCAGAGATTAGTGATAGCTAAGTCGAAAAAATGATTGTACCAGACATATCTACCCGAAAGGATCACTTCTTGTTGGCACAACCACGGATCCAAACCCCTAGAGTGTCAAGAGAATTGAACTTGTTACCTCTCAATAGAAAAGGTGATTTAACAATGGGGACTCAACCAACTAAGCTAACATTTGGGGCTATAAATTTATAAAACTATCGCCTAAGATTCTACAATTTGCACATTAAGAACTAGTAAAAGTCACCAATATTTCTACACTTTAAAGAAATTTCCATCCTTACAATTTTCATTGGTTAGCCGCTGGTTGCAATAACATGCAATTTGATTGAAATTTTCTTTTATAATATCTCTCATTATATAATCCTTATATAGTGTTTGTTTACCATATATTTACCTTTAACAATATGAATTTATATATTCCCATTCATTATATTTACATTTTATAATTTTAAATAATTGTGTATTATATTCTTATTTTGAGTATGATCATGCATGAAGAGGAATAAAATCCTTTGAAATGTTTTTTTAAATTAATGTACATTATTTTTCAAAGAAAAAAGAGAGTAATTTTACTGCATAGAGGAACAAAATTACATATTTATATGACTATGGAATCCCTATGCGTAATAGCCCAAAATTATCCTTAGAGAGAACTAGGGGACCTAGGTAGTTGTTAAAAAATAGAGTGCAACAACAAGTGGGTGAAAATGTGAAGTTGGGTTACACTTTTTGCCCTTTTTTGAGAAAAAACTTTCATTTTTTTCGATTCTTCAAATTTATGCAAACTATAACAATTTTTCTGTTTAGAATTTCATTTTCCGATAAAAATAAAAGTTGTCATAAATTTTGTTAGCTTTCTATTACTTATTTTTTGGAATTTTTTTATGCACATTTGATATGTCAACTTAGCGTTTCTTTGAGTGTGTGTTTTTTAACAATCAAAGGATTCATAAGAATTCATGTTAATACGCAATGTTGTATTCTTTGAAAATTTGTGTTTTTGAGAAAACAAAATGTGTTACAACAATCTAGATAGAGTCTACTTCGATTTCATCATATTTACAAATCTAATGGATGCATATCATAATTACTAGAATTTTTTGAACTAGTCCAATATGAAAAAACTGCATATTTTGAGTATGTTTTGCGACGCAAGAAATTTCTTAACATATAAGTTATAAACTAAAAATCTAAAATCTACCCATTAGAGACAACGGACCAATGTAATGCCCCATAATTTTTTCAATTTTTTTTACAATGTATTTTGGGAGATACAGAATTTTGATTTCACTGAATCACAATGACCCTCAGAAATTGTTTGCACCTGTTTCATTACAAAATTAATTAAAATTAGTAAATATTTATGAAATTTCATAAAAGTTATATTTCTTGAAAGTAGATTCAATTATGAAAATGCTTGTCTTGGTTCCAACAGTTAATTCAAAATGTTTCATGGATTTTAATCAGTCCAAGGTTGCAGAAACGTATTCAGAGCTTGGATCTGCGTAACTGGTGACACGTTAGTTCAGCCGAACTTTTCTACAAAGTTCGGCCGAACTAGTTTTTGTGCAAACGGGACGTTAAGTCTCACGCCTTAAAAGTTCGGCCGATTTTTTTTCAAAGTTCGGCCGAACTTCTGCCTACTTTTCCGTCGCCGGAAAATTTCGCGGAGCCCCTCCAAAAAAACATTTCGCGGGAATATAAATTGCCACGAAATCTTTCATAATTTTCGCACATTTCGTACATTTGGTCTAATTTTACAAAGGTCTTGGTTTGGGTTTAAAGAATTTTCTTGGAGATTTGGGTTTAAGGACATTTCTTGGAGGCGGTCTGATTTTGTAAAGAATTGTTTTGGGTTTAAGGATTTTTCTTGGAAGACATTTCTTGGAGGTGGTCTAATTTTGCAAAGAATTGTTTTGGGTTTAAGGAATTTTCTTGGACGTACATTCAAAGGACATTTCTTGGAGGTATGTGATACATTTTTTTTGGATGTTTTTTGTTCTTCATTTTTTTTTGAAAGTATAGATTTGGGCTTAATTTTGAATTTTTAGAGTACGTGTTTTGAGTTGAAGTAAATCTTTTGAGCTTCGTTTCATTTTTATAAGACATTTTTTTCTCGGATTTTTTAAAGTAAGTGTTTTGGATTAGAGTATGTATTTTTTGCAAAAATTTTAAAATGATTTTTTTTTAAATTAAATCTTTTGTGATGTTTTTTCTAATTGAGTTATTGTCTAAATTTTTGAAGGAAATTTTTTGAACTCCATACTCTATTATCATGGGAAATCGAAGGACTTGTGCGAGAAAATATGATCGAAAAAGAGACCCTGAGGAACGTAGAGAGGAGACGAGACAATCTCGCGAAAGAAAGATAGAAGCACTCTCAAATATTGAAGGGGAAAATCAACCTCAACTAGAAATTGAAGTAGGTATGTAAATGTAAATATTATGATCTATTGTTATATTTAAAATTTTCCTAGTGTAAAATGTGAAGCTTAATTTTTATTTGATGTACTAATTCAAGAAAAATATTTTGCAATGTAAACAGAGAGAAATATTCCTCAAAACATTGATGATGAGATACAAAATTTTGAAAGAGAAAGTGAAAGAGATATTGAACCAATGATTGAAGATGGTGAAAATATTGAAAGAAATTCAAGTGAAGAAATTGAATCACAAGGTATGTACACACACACACACACACATACACACACACATACACACACACATATATATTGAACACATGCATGTATTATTGAAATTATACATATATTTATTAATTTAGTTATTTATTGAATATGTAAACTTATTATGTACTATTTATTCGAATATGTATAGATGAAATCAGTGTCGATGATGAGATGTTAGAAAATGTTGACAGTCACACATATGGAGATAAAAAACCTGACCATTATATACGATATCGTGTTAACCACATTTTTGAAACATATTTCATAAAGGAGCAGGTGACAGTTCAAGCTCAAATGTTGAAAGGTCTCCTATCATTAAGGAAATTAAAAGAAGCTACGACACTACTGGGTATTCAAAAATCAACCAAAGATAAAAAAAAATGAAGGAAAATGTGATACAAAATATAAGTAGTGCTATAAATTCAATTAGGAGATCTAGACAGAAAAATGTTTCAATTGTATGTAGAGGAATACATATGGGAGTGGTTTCATCAATTACTAAAGAGAATCGCTTGGTAAAATCTATGGCACGAGCATTAGGAACCTCGCGAAATGTTTTTCACAAACATCAGAAATTTCGGCTGCAAATAGATGTAAATGATGAACTCGCTTGTTGGAGAGCTATTTGTAGGCAACCATACAAAGATAGACTTGGATAAAATGTTAAAAAAATAATATATGAATATTGGAAGAACAATTCACGTGCTTCGCCAACTGCAAAGCATGTGATGCGAAGAAGAATAGCACGAAATCAGTACGAAGAAAATGAAAAATATTTCTTGGAAACCACTCAGATAGAGTTATTCAACAAGTTCAAAGAAGAGAATTGTGAAATTCATTTTTCAATCAGTGTTTTTGTTCAAAAAAAACCATGGTATGTAAAACCTATCACCGTACGCGACACTTGTTGTTGCCATTATAATGTGGAATTTGAGTTATATTATGACATATTCCTTGATTTTGGTAGAACATTATGGAAGGATTCACCTCCTCCTTCCACTATCCGTGATTTCATATCTCAAATTCTATGTGAAAGAGAAAGCGATGAACTATTTTACAAAAAGAAATGTGTTGGTGGTAAAAAAATGCGATGATTGTTGTGTAACTAGCTCCAAAAAGAGAAGAAAAAAGATATCAACGCCTTATAAATGAGCCACTTCGAGGGGGAAACCTCCAATACATTACATAAATGAACAATTCTTGGATGATACAATTTACAAAACCTCCTTTCTATATATAGGAGTCCATAACAATAAAATAATCCTAGCGGGGGCCATAATGTAATCCTAGCCGACCCAATGTAAGGGCACGATAATAACAATATGGGGGTTGCTGTGGGTACAAAATAAAATAAGTGGCCACACTAACATAATAAGGGACAACACTATTAATATAGGGAATTAACATGCCCCTCTCTTTCAAACAAGTGTTGTCCTCAACGCTTGATTATTTCTTGATGCTTCGGTATAAAATTCTCATCCTCCCATGTGGAATCTTCTCCAGGAAAGTTCTTCCACTTGCTGAGATACTATGAAATTGATCATACTTGTCGAGTTCTTGTTTCTGTGACTACTTTAGAACTTCTTTCGATGTGATGTTGATCTTCTCGTTGTTTCATTAGATTCTGCACCAAAGTTAGGTTATCCTTTGCGAGTTGGAGAACTTGTTGTTGATGCTCGATGTGATATTCCACTAATTTATCATCCATATTAGTCATTATTTTATCCTTCAAACCATCCAACTTAAATTTCCATTTCTTCTTTTAAACCATCTATGCTACCTTTGGTTGCTCTTTGCGAGAGTGAAATTGTGCACTTGCTCTTGTAATTTTGATAGATCATGTTGCAATTCTTCATCTTCGTTGATCATAGTAGAGCCCTTCAAGGCTTAATGGGTGTTGGAATTTTTAGGGGGCCATTTTAGAATCCAATATTGATATCTATTCTACAAGATGCCATTGGAATCAATTCAACTTGATTCTTCAAACAAGACTTATGCAATTCGGAAAAAAATACACACCTTTTACTTGCTTTGAGGAGCTCGATATTGAAATTGAATTATCTCTGTGATTGAAAATATTTGATATCTAAAATTCAGCCCTGTAGTAGCCCTGTGAAGCTTCTTTCAAATGCCACAGGTCTGACCTGATTTGGATTCTCCAAGACAAATTTGTGTCCAATCTCCCACAATGACCTAATTCTGGACTGGTTCAGTAGAGCGAACTTGTACGACTTGCCACGTCTCACTATTTCGTCCTTTGTCTATGAAATTGATAGCCAAGAAACTTAATTCTGTGTACTTGTGACCACTTTTTATGGCACTCCAATCCAATTCCGAGAGAGAGAGTTATTGAACTTTTCCCACGATCACCTCTTTGAGATGAAATTCAGGAGCCTGAAAAAGCACTACCTTCCACAGATCATATCTCCAAAACTATTGTGAACCAGGATCTAAAATTTTTTGACGAATTTCCTCAGGATTTCAAATTCGCACCATATAAATATCAGATTCTGAACCTTCGTATAAAAACAGTTATAGCGAAAATGCCACGATGACCTGTTTAGGAGCTTGAAAAAAGACCTAACTTCCACAGATGATATCTCCGCAAATATTGCGAACCAAGCTCTGAAATTTTTAGAAAATATTCCTCAGGATTTCAGCTTCGCACCCCAACAATTTTAGCTTCTGAAACTTCATAGAAAAAAATTTATAGCGAAAATGCCACGATGACCTATTTGGAGCAACGAAACCCTAGAATCCAAACCTCTAATACCAAATGTTGAGTAACTAGCTCCAAAAAGAGAAGAAAAGAGATATCCACGCCTTAGAAATGAGCCACTTCGAGGGGGAAACCTCCAATACATTACATAAATGAATAATTCTTGGATGATACAATTTAAAAAACCTCCTTTCTATATATAGGAGTCCATGGGGCCACAATATAATCCTAGTGGGGCCATAATGTAATCCTAGCCGACCTAACAATAATAATGTAAGGGCACAATAATAAAAATATGGGGGTTACAGAGGTACAACAATAAAAATAAGTGGGGCTACACTAACATAATAAGGGACTACACTATTAATATAGGGACTTAACATGCCCCTCTCCTTCAAACAAGTGTTGTCCTCAACGCTTGATTATTTCTTGATGCCTCTGTATAAAATTCTCATCCTCCCATGTGGAATATTTTACAGGAAAGTTATTCCACTTACTGAGATACTCTGAAATTGATCGTACTTGTCGAGTTCTTTTTTTTGTGACCACTTCAAAACTTCTTTCGATGTGATGTTGATATTTCTGTTGTTTCATTAGATTCTGCACCAAAGTTAAGTTACCCTTTGAGAGTTGGAGAACTTGTTGTTGATGCTCGATGTCATCTTCCACTAATTTATCATCCATATTAGCTATTATTTTATCCTTCAAACCATCCAACTTAGCCTCCATTTCTTCTTTTAAACCATCTATGTCAGCTTTGGTTTCTCTTTGCGAGAGTGAAATCTGTTGCACTTGCTCTTGTAATTTTGATAGATCATGTTGCAATTCTTCATCTTCATGAGCCATAGTATATTCTTCTGAAGGCTTAATGGGTGTTGAATTATTTTTAGGGGCCATTTTAGAATCCAATATTGATATCTATTCTACAAGATGCCATTGGAATCAATTCAACTTGATTCTTCAAACAAGACTTATGCAATTCGGAAAAAAAACACACCTTTTACTTGCTTTGAGGAGCTCGATATTGAAATTGAATTATCTCTGTGATTGAAAATCTTCAATATCTTAAATTCCGCCATGTAGTAGCCCTCTGAAGCTTCTTTCAAATGCCACAGGTCTGACCTGATTTGGATTCTCCAAGACAAAGTTGTGTCCAATCTCCCACAATGACCTAATTCTGGACTGGTTCAGTAGAGCGAACTTGTACGACTTGCCACGTGTCACTGTTTCGTCCTTTGTCTATGAAATTGATAACCAAGAAACTACAGTCTGTGTACTTGTGACCACTTTTTATGGCACTCCAATCCAATGCCCAGAGAGAGATTTATTGAAATTTTCCCACAATCACCTCTTTGAGATGAAATTCAGGAGCCTGAAAAAGCACTACCTTCCACAGATCATATCTCCAAAAATATTGTGAACCAAGATCTGAAAATGTTTGACGAATTTCCTCATTATTTCAGCTTCCCACCATATGAATATCAGATTTTGAACCTTCGTATAAAAACATTTATAGCGAAAATGCCACGATGACCTGTTTAGGAGCTTGAAAAAAGACCTAACTTCCATAGATGATATCTCTGCAAATATTGCGAACCAAGCTCTGAAATTTTTAGAAAATATTCCTCAGGATTTCAGCTTCGCACCCTAAAAATTTCAACTTCTGAAACTTCGTAGAAAAAAATTTATAGCGAAAATTCCACGATGACCTATTTGGAGCAACGAAACCCTAGAATCCAAACCTCTAATACCAAATGTTGAGTAACTAGCTCCAAAAATAGAAGAAAAGAGATATCCACGCCTTAGAAATGAGCCACTTCGAGGGGGAAACCTCCAATACATTACATAAATGAACAATTCTTGGATGATACAATTTATAAAACCTCCTTTCTATATATAGGAGTCCATGGGGCCACAATATAATCCTAGTGGGGCCATAATGTAATCCTAGCCGACCTAACAATAATAATGTAAGGGCACAATAATAACAATATGGGGGTTACAGGGGTACAACAATAAAAATAAGTGGGGCTACACTAACATAATAAGGGACTACACTATTAATATAGGGACTTAACAATGATTGTGGAAATCTGACTAAATTTCAAAACAAATATCATACTGATATAAATGATCAATCATTGACCAACATGAAAGTGAAATGGAAGAGATATGAATATATCCATACATCGATTTAAGGTGAAAATAGTGTTAAAAGAATTTAATTACGAGAAGACGAAATTTTTGTGATAGACTTTTTGAGAAAGTTTGAGGTAGAAATTTACAAATACACCAAGAATTCCCATAGAGCTCGATGGTAGGACTTTCAATTCAAAAAATCTCGTGAATTTTTTCCACCAGGGACCATTTTTTCAGTGATTGATTTTGCAGAAAACTACACATTTGTTCCACAAAAATAAATTCAGAGTGAATACTATCATTCTAACCAAGTCTCCATGCTCGTCCATATTCTATATAGACATGTTGAACAAAACGTCGATCATATAGAAAGAACGAGTGAAAATCCACATATCATTAAATAATATCACTTTTATATCAATGACGATCGTACACATGATACATATTTTGTACAACATTGTTTTGGAAAAATTTATGATTCCTTGAAAAATCGTGGAATAACATTCAATGAACATTGGATATGGTCAGACGGATGCGTAGGTCAATTCAAATCTGCACGATCATTCTTTTGGTTGTGTTGTCTTCATAAGAAAACATGCATTAAACATTGTTGGAATTTCTTTGAGACTGGCCATGGAAAAGGAGAACATGACGGTGCAGGGGCATGCATAAAATGAGCACTTCGAAGATATCAAATGAACCCCTCTACAAGCTTACTTGTGGACGCGAAAGAATTTGTTCAATGGTGCATCGCTGCTCTAAGCCATGAGACTAACCAATCAAGGGAAGTACGAAGGTACATTCAATTTAATTTTTATTGGAAATCTAATTTTATCATGCAATGATTATCTTTGATTGTATTTTGATATCATATTTAAATTCTTCTTTGAATTTTCCCTATAAAAGTTTTTCTGGCATACTGGGATCGAAGACGTAGATAGATCAATTGGAAATGACGTTGAAACAATAAAAGGGACTCAAAATTTGCATTCAATTAAAACAAAGTCGTCCAGAAATGTGTTTGCATTGGATAAAAGAAAATATTCTTGTTTTTGTCATGTTTTCATAAACAACACAAAATCCAATGACGTTTGTGACAACAATATGTATGTAAATGATTGGAAACATACAGAGCTAAATACAAAGGGAAAAATGTCTGTTGCAATGTTTGAAGAAATGCAATCAAAGGAAACTACAATATCATCTGATGGTGATCGAGTTTCTGATCTTGTTAGAGAAGGTAACATTTGAATTGCTTTCTAATGATTTAAAGATCTAGAAATAAATTTAAATATGTATAATTTTGTTAAGTTTGTTTTATTGTGCAGGAGATGTTTTTGCTGTAATTGCACCTATTGACAACGATGAAAATGTGAAGTATTATTTGATGCGTTGCACTGAACGAAAAATGAAATTATTAGAAAACTATAATGATCACAAATTTCAATATGAAAGAGGATCTATTATACTGAAAGGTTATTTTTTCAGAAAAAACTAATCAAAGTGGGGATTTTGTTTACTTTGAAGACTATGAACCTGATTCCATAAGTTGTCAATATAGTCACTTGGTGTGTGCAGCACGCATAAAGTTGATAGAGGTTCAATCAAAGAAAAAAATGAAAAATAAGAAATGGAAAATGTCAAAATCCGATCATGAACGGATTATTGAAGATGGCATTCCATCGGAATTTTTTTGATTGAACTGCCCAACAATTTATTCTCTTTGGATTAAATATGTTTTATAACTTCCAGTACTCAACTAAAAATTGAGCTTCTTATGTTATTTGTGCAAGTGTTTGCACATGTACAAATTGTTTTGGTACATGCACGTGCTCTAGTATCAACTGAAAGTAGCTTTTCTATACATTTGCATTGATGAAAAATGTTACATGTATTGGATATATATATATATATATATATATATGTTCTAGAATGCAATTAATTGTTCAAGTAGTTTTACTATGTGCATTGATGAAAAATGATTCACGTACTCAATATATATGTTCTAGAATGCAATTAACTGAAAGTAGTTTTTCTATGTGCATTGATGAAAAAGTTGCACATACTGGATATATACACGATGAAAAGTATCCGCAATGTAAATAAATCATCCACAGTATAGTTTTGTATGAAGATTCCTTTTAGACAAGAGACTCGGAGCACTTCTCCAACTTTTGGTGGGATTTGACCCACATCTTTATTCCTAATTGAAATCTAGTACAAAATTTGTCTGTCCAATGGTCGGATATGTTCTATGTTCTAGAATGAAATTAACTGAATGTCATCAATTTACCAATTTATAAATCAACAAGGCTACCTATTTGAGTGCATTAATGACATTGACCCGAATTCAACAAACATATATGTACTTATTATATTTCCAATCAAAATTAAAGAGATAAATACATATATCTACTTTACTTTTTTTTCAATTAGAGCTCAATTGATATGGTTAGTTGCATTGAAAAGCTATGTTCTTCCTATTGGAAATTTTTTCACTCAAACAAGAGTATGTAGAGATCAAAAGCAATCTTAAGATGTCGAATGTATTTCAACCATCCAAAACTTAAATTTTAAAACTTTCTGATTAAATCAAAAGAATACTTCACATGAGAGTCTTCCATCTAGGCCAACTGTAGATTGAAACCATCCAAAACTTAGATCAAAACATTTAACATTATATCAAAACATTTAACATTTAACATTAAATCAAAATTAAAGGGATATTTACAACTTCTTTACACTTTTTGATTAAATCAAAACAATACTTCACATGGGAGTCTTCCATAGGCCAAATGTAGATTGAAACCATCGAAAACTTAGATCAAAACATTTAACATTATATCAAAACATTTAACATTTAACATTAAATAAAAATTAAAGAGATTTACATATAACTACTTCTTTATTCTTTTTGATAAAATCAAAACAATACTTCACATGGAAGTCTTCCATAGGCCAAATGTAGATTGAAACCATCCAAAACTTAGATCAAAACATTTAACATTATATCAAAACATTTAACATTTAACATTAAATCAAAAGTAAAGGGATAAATACATATAACTACTTCTTTACTCTTTTTGATTAAATCAAAACAATCAGAGGGGGTCTGAATCAAAAAAATAGAAAAGGGGCTGCCCATAACCGGGAAACCAACCCAGAAGATACTGCCCAATAGCGGGAAACCAGCAAACATAGAGTGTTCAGAAGCAGAGTGATTGCAAAACATGAAAAAAGTTCAAAAAAGCTAAAGAGGACCTGACATCAGGCTAGCTATCGATGTGTGTAGGAGGATTCTCCTCCACAATTGGACAACTGTAGTCCTCCGGATCATCAGCTACTCCCTTAGAGTGCTAGGAGGAGCTCTCCAAAGCGGAAGAGGAGCCAGAGTCATCTTTGAGCTTTTTCTCCACACGCGCCGAGCTGCCACTGCTTGCGCCATCGCTGCTGGAGCTCGTCGAGTCGGATTTGACTGGAAGAGCTACTGACTTCCTAGTGTCTTGGAGCTGATGGGTTGGGATGGTGGACTTTCTCCGCCGCTTCCTAGAACTAGAGGCACCTTCATCTTGGGGCTCCTCCTGAAAAAGTACAGAAATGGTCGTCGTAATTCGAGTTCTGACCATAGCGCTGGTGAAGTGAAATTGTGCGACACTGCTTGCCGGAGGAGGGTGCCCGCTTGTGTCATGGATTGAAAGAGGCGGGCGAGAGCCAACACTCCTGCCCCCTCCACCCCTACCCCCACCTCCCCTTCTACAACGCATCCGATGTCTATGCATGGGAGTCTTCCATAGGCCAAATGTAGATTGAAACCATCAAAAACTTAGATCAAAACATTTATCATTATATCAAAACATTTAACATTAAATCAAAATTAAAGGGATTTACATTAAATGTAGATTAAAATGTTATCCAAAACTTAGTTTTAAAAACTTTTTGATTATGGCACAACATTACTTCACATGATTAACGTACTTCAACCATCCAAAACTTGGGTTTTAAAAACTTTTTGATTATATCACAACATTACTTGACATGCCATCCAATTGTAGTTCAACTATCCAATAAAAACATTTAATATTATATCACATGTGCCAAATGTAGATTGAAACTTAAGTTTTAAAAACTTTTTGATTATATATCGTGCAACATTACTTCACATGTCATGCCAATTATAGTTCAACTATCCAATAAAAATAGTTAACATTATATCACATGTTCCAAATGTAGATTGAAACCATCCAAAACTTAAGTTTTAAAAACTTTTTGATTATATATCGTGCAACATTAAAACATTAAACACTTAACATTAAATATCACATGCCAAATCTAGATTGAAACCATCCAAAATTTGAGTTTTAAAAACTTTTTGATTATATCATACATAACATTACTTCACATTCCATGCCAATTATAGTTCAACTATCCAATAAAAACATTTAACATTATATCACATGCCAAATGTAGATTGAAACCATCCAAAACTTAACTTTTAATTTAACAAAAAATTATAGATCACAACATTACTTCACATGCCAAATGTACTTCAAGCATTCAAAACTTAAATTTAAAAAAAAAAACAAATTATAACACATCATTACATAACATGCCAAATGTAGTTCAGAAGCAAAACAAAACTTAAATTTTAAAAACAAAACAAATTATAACACATCATTACATAACATGCCAAATGTAGTTCAGAAGCAAAACATTAATTTATAGATAACAACATTACTAGTAGTTCAATTATCCAAAACTTAAAAGTTTTAAAAACCAAACAAATTATATAACAACATTACTTCACATTCACATGCCAAAAGTACTAAAACCATCCGAAACTTAACTTTTTGGAACAAAACAAATTATATTAACACTGTAATAAAATATGTCCAAAAATTATAGATCTCACAAGTATCAAACTGTATCAAGTTATATATATATATATGACAATGCATCTAGATAATATATAAAAAAGTAAATTTAAGACTATCTAAATCTTGAAATCAAATCTACAAATCATGTCCATCAAATAGAGATGGATGTAGCGTCTTTCCTATTAGGGTCTCAATCCGTGCACTATCATGCAAAGCATGGGAAACCTGTACACAATGCACATGTACTTGAACATTAAAATTTGATGTTTTAAAAATGAGTGAGAATATATATAGAATTTCATGTAAAAAACAAAATATAAAAAAAAAATCATGCAATACCTCATGAGGTTCCCTCTCCATTTGTTCACCTACTACAAGTTCCCCCCCCATGGGAACATCTGCAACGGTAAAATGTACAATATACATGTACAGTTAAATATATATATATATATATTAAAAATTTTCAAATGAAAATGCACGTGTACATATATAAACTTATTTTCAATAATATTAAAAAAAAGTTAGACAACTTGTTCAAATGGTTGAAATGGTGTGGATGTTCCTATCTCCGTCACTAGAGTCCATGGATTAAAGAAATATTCTATAGGAACCTAAATTCAAAAAATTTAAAATAACTCAAGATATAGATATATATATCTCAATTTTTAATGGAACTTTTTGAGGTGGAATATATATATATATAACTTAAACATAAATTTTAAAAGTGAAAAATTGTCCATACTTCTGACACATCTCCACATGAAGTAGAAGGTACATCTCCCAAGGAAGAAGAAGGTACCGCCATCCCAAAAACATCGGACGGAATCGGAATCTATTAAAACATTTTATCATTATATATACATACATGTACATGTGTGCACAATTATTTATTTTAAAATATCACTTAAAAAACACTAACATTTTCCAACATATCTTGATGGTGAGACCCATCTGCATTGTTTGAACCAGAGGTCCTGAACGTGATATTAACATTTTTGTCATTCATCATGCGTGACAACTGCAAATGGTGTTTTAACATATAATGATACATTTTTGTTAGATTAATGTACATACAAATAAATGTATACATGTACATACACATGTATTTATTAAAAATTGTACACATGTATATGTATGTTAAAATAATTTCAAACCCTAAGGTCATTAACACATACCGTTCCCGTGCCCTCTTCCTCATGAAGAATTAGGTCTTGAAAACCATTGCAACAATTTTTTGCATATATTCGGAGATCTACAGCATTCGTGTTGTCAATATCTTCATCTGTACAATACACAAAATTGGCACGTGCATTTTCACGTGCTCTTTGTCGATTTAGACAAACATCGACTCCACCCAATCCACTGTAAACATTGTCGATCATGACATCCCTTACTTCTCGACTTATTTCAGAAGTCACATCCATCTCTGATTGCAGAGTTTCGACCCAAAAAGGTCGACTCACAAATGGCAACTTAGGGTGAGGCAACTCCACATCTTTTTTAGCACCCTCACGTTCATACAATCAAACTTTCCTCAGACCAAAAAATTCTGGCAGAAGGTCATTGTAGTTGGGTTTCATATCCAAAAAAAAATTATGTGTAAAACAATTGTGCAAAATAAAAAGAAACCTTGTCGTTCCATGGGAGCCTTCCATAGGCTGCAAGGTGTCTATCATACAAATAATGAGCTATATTTGGGTGCTTGAAATATTGCACCTTCAGCATTTTTCTTTTTTCCCCTTCCTTGAAATTAAACATTGATTTCGCCATATTTTTTGTAACTCTTTGTTTTACATCCTCCCATTTATCAAGACTCATTACTGTATCCTTTCTCTTTCTCATCACTTCTACAAATGTATCAGTCGTTGGCCCAATATTTTTCTACACATTTGCAATTTCACCCAATGAATGTGTAACTATTTCGAGGCTTTGTCGACTCTCATTAGGTAGAGTCAAAGCCACGAGATGTCTCCGCAATTTTTCATGAAGTTTTTCACACCTTTGTAAGGTGCATCGCGCCATGTTTGTTTCCCATGGTATATCAGAAATGTCGGCCGGATAAGTTGTTGTGGGTAGACAACCTTCTTCTTGAATGTAGCATTCTGCCCTACATCTATTTTGACCAATATTTGGAACATTTTCAGCCTCTGCATCAATATATATGAAATTTTTTATATTATAAAAAACACATGTAAGCAAATTTTTACAAATTCAATGAAAAAAATATTGAAATCGATGGCAACCTTGATGTGGTTGGTTAGCATCTTCTCCACCCTGAAACTGTTGAGACCCAGAATGACCCTGCTAAGAACTAGCACCACCAGCCATTGATTGGCCTCCAGGGGAATAAATATCACCACCTTCACACAACCTACTACCACTCATTAACAGCCCTCTAAGGGGATTTGAACCACCACCAACTTCTTGAGACGAGAGAGAAGCTTCGTAAACAAATACAAATTTATGATCAATTGAAAAATACATTCATGTGTACATATAAATACATGTACATATTCATTGATTAAATTGTGTGAACCATACCATGACCGGGTGAACCATGGACATGCTCCATGGATGGAGTAGAGACCCTTCTCTTCTTAGCTCCTAAAAAATAAAAAATGAAACTTATTAACAAATAATTTAACTCACAAAGTTAATAAAAAATCAATTCCATATGTACACACATGTATGGAGATTTAAGATTATATTTAAATACCATGAACATCCCTCGATCTCTGATCCCCCATATGGGATTCTGTTGATCTTCGTCGTTCATCCTCCATGATATATATATCTATTGGTGGACATTTACACAAAATAAATTTTAGAAAATCAATTTTTAATTTAGTGTACACAAATTATGTAGAACACAACTTTCAAAGCACTAATTGATGTGTGAAAGTCAATTTAAGCAAAAAAATATATATATAAATGGTAAGTTCACCAAACTGCACTTTACCTGGTGGGAGCACACTTGGTATAAAATTGAAAAAAACACATGGTCATTAAAAAAGAAGTGAAACTGCATTTAAACAAACTCTATTTAAACAAAAAAAATTTGAAGTCCCCGCATTTTAATTTTATAAAAATGTGAAGTTCACCACTTGTTGCAAATGTGAAGTTCACCAAGTTGCGCTTTCACTAAAAGAAAAAAGGACATTGGTGAGGGTCATGCTTGTGACGGACCTTTAAGGTCTGTCACCAATGTCACATATGGTGACGGTCCTTAAAAAAGCGTCACTATAAGTGCATATAGTGATGGTCCTTTAAGGTTCATCACCAAAGCCATTTTCAATGACACTTTTGGTGAGGGTCGTTAAAGGCCCATCACTAATTCTCTCTTTGGTGACACTTCTAGTGACAAACTTTCAATGACCCTCACCAATGCTCTTTTTGTTACTTTTGGTGACGGTCAAAAAATGTTCGTCACCATTGATCATTCCAAGGAGTTTTTTATGACACTATATGCCTGTTAATATTTTTTTTTCAAAAGATAACGATTTAAGGCCATTATTGTGGAGTATTTTTTATGATATTTCCAAGGCCATAGTGGTTATAATCAGTCAATTTTTTAAGAAGTAATTAGTGTGTATCATTTCCCTCAAGTAATCACTAATCGAATAGAGTTTTCCTATGAGTCAACACATGATTCATATCTATTAAGTTTATTATCTATCAAATTCCCTTTAGATAAAGTTCCACTAGTGTATATAGGAAATATATTATTTAATACATAATCAAGCTCTCACAATTCTATTAATGAGAAAGACCTAACACTCCTCAACAATTCGGACACACCTTAAATTAATGCTTTGTCACACACTAACATTTCTTAGCACCTCGCATGTCTTGGAACATATCTGTACCTAGAAACTCTTGTCATGACACTGACACCCAAGCACATGGTGGCATGCGCTAGCACAACATGGAACTCTCCTATCATGTGTTAGCATGCATGTAGTCCCTAGCTTTTCCTGGAACACCTTGGTTGAATGCATTGACATACATTAGCACTTGGCACACAATGCCAGTTGGCATGTACTGGGACCTATTATTACTGTGACTAGCATGCCCCTTTTGAAAAAGATAAAGTCCTAACTTATTAACCCTCTTATGTGTCCATTTCCTTACATTTTAGCTTGGTTCTTCCTTTTTTTTCCTTGACACTTCTTGAAACATATTGACATACCCTGGCACCCTGCACATCCTTAGCACCTGGCATGTATTGGCATATCTTGGCACTATTTGGAACATATAATTAGCGCACCCTGGAACTCCCTAGCACACTTTGGCACTTCTTTACATGCCTTGATATTCCCTAGCATGCCTTACCAATGCTTAGCATACCTTGTCACTCCCTCCTTGATATGATAGCTAGCACTCATTAACGCTAGTCCCTGGCACACGTTCCTCATATTCATTAAATTCCATGAATTTTGACCTAGTGCTCCATTAATGTTTTGTCTTATTACTCCTTAACACTCCTAAACATGCATTAGCACTCTCTAGAAGACCCTATCAATCTTCAACATGTCATTCCACTTCATAGCATGCATAACAGTCCCTGACACATATTGGCGCTTGGCACGTGTTGGTGCTTGGAAAGTCTTAGCATGTATGGAACATGTTGAGATGCCTTGGTATGATTTGGCATGGTTTAATATTAAATTTATTTTAGATAAATTTTTGGAAAGTAGATGAGAAGCAACAAAGGAAGACTTGGCACTTAGAATGCACTAAGACTTTGCACTTGGCACCTATTGGCACCTAGTGTTGGTGTGCCTAGCATGCCCCTCTTAGGAAAGGTAAATTGATGACTAATTAACCCTCTTATGTGTTCATTTCCTTGTAGTTTAACTTGTTTCTCCCTTTTTTTGCCTTGACAGTCCCTGGCACACGTTGACACACCCTTGCACATCTTGGCATGCCTTATCACTTGGCACATATTATCATGTTTGACATGCCTTTGCACTATCAGGCACATCTTAGCATTCCCTAGAAAGCCTTGGCACTCATGTCCTCACAACTAGACTACACATTTTTTCATGACTTGGGAACCCCATCAAGTCCTTGGCTACTGTAGTTCATGTGAAAACATTGGCCTGATTCAACCCCAACAACTTGACCAATTGCACCTACTACAAGTAGATTGTGCCTTGTTCACCTAAGAACTGCCTATAACTCATCTTATGCCACTCATGTCCAATCTCAACTTGTCCCACTTAACTATTTACCAAGACAAGGATCACATGATCTAGCCATGGCCATAAAACAACTAAGCAACATAGCTTACACAGGAAATATTTCACATGTATATTGTTCAGTTCATATAAACAATAGAACATTAACTGAGAGTTTGCAAGAACCACAAGATTCATAAGGCACAGAAGATATAAGCTGACACAAGCTATGTGCCCCAAAACTTATACACAACAATGTACAATATGCAATTATCTATAATAGTTTAAAACATGAGCATGTAGCCAAAGTGTGCCACATCTCATATAAAAAAATAACTAAAGGAAAAACAATGTTGTGCCTAGCACAAAGTGATCTCTAAAAATGCTATGTCGAGACCCTTATAACAATCGTAGGCTTGCCTCCTATAAATCCTATTCTAAACTTCTCCTAACACACTTCATCCTTAGCACATTTGAATTCGCTAACACTCCCTTGAACACACTCTTATTTGTTCCTTTCCATGCATTTTGACCTAGTTATCCCTTGATATGCCCCAACACTCCCTAACACTCTTGTTCAGCATGCATTGACATTTTCCGACACGTGTTAGCATGCCTTTTCATTCCTTTCCATGCCCTGACCCTCCCTAGCTATCATGCCCTCACAACTACCCTTACTTAATTTTCGACTTGGGAACCCAACCAAGCCCTCGCTTGACTACAAGAGCTTGACCAAGTTATAGTTACTACAACTAGACTATATTGTTGAATTGTGTAGCTTGGGAGGTACTCCACAAGCCTAGTGAGATGGATTTGTGTGAGTTTGGTCACAAAAGGCTTTGTGGGAATAGAAGCAAAGCAAAGGGATTTTGGACCCAAGACGAGGTTTAAAATCTAAAATAAAATTAAAAAGGAAAATTAATATTTCCTAAGGTCTAAGTGGATAAAACCTGTAAGTTCTAGAGGGTTCCTAAGAGGTATAGGAAAAACTATTTAAGGAGTCCTTAGGATGAAGGAAATAACATCAAGTGAGAAGGAGCTCATTTGATAAGGGGGCAAAGAGACATGTAGTCCTAAAGAGGCCATGATCATTATCATGTATAGCATTCATTAAGATGCCTCAATATGCTTTGGAATGGTTTAATATTAAAGTTATTTGAGATCAGTTATTGGAAAGTAGAAGAGAAGTAACAGAGGACGATTTGGCACCTAGAATTCACCAACACTTGGCACTTGAAACTCATTTCCACCTAGTGTTGGTGTGCATAGCATGCCCCTCTTGGAAAATGTAAATTGATGACTTATTAACCCTATGATGTGTTCATTTCCTTGTATTTTAAATTGTTTCTCCTTTTTGTTTCCTTGATAGTCCCTAGCATGTATTGTCACACCATTGCATATATTGGCATGCCTTAGCACTTGACACATATTAGCATATTTTACATGCCTTCGAACTATCTGGTACATGTTAGCATTCACTAGCATGCCTTGGCACTCATGCCCTCACAAATATCCTTACATTTTTTCATGACTTGGGAACCCAAGCAAGTCCTTATCTACTCCAGTTCATGTGACATTGGTATGCTTTAGCCATAACAACTTGATCAATTGCACCTACTACAAGTAGATTGTGCCTTGTTCACCTAAGAACTTCCTATACCTCATCTTAGGCCAGTCATGTCCAAGCTGAAATTTTCCCACTTAAGAACTTACCAAGACAAGGATCACATCTAGCCATGGCCATAAAACAACTAAGAAAAATAGCTTACATAGGAAATATTTCACATGTATGTCTAGTTCATATAAACAGTAGAGCATTAACTGAGAGTTTGCAAGAACCACAGGATACACAAGACACATAAGATATAGGTCGGCACAAGTTGAGTTCCCCAAAACTTATACATAACAATATACAATATTGAATTGTCTAAAATAGTTTAAAACATGAGCATTCGGCAAAAGTGTCCCACATGTCATATAAAAATAATAGATAAAGGAAAAATAGTGTTGTGCCCAACACAAAGTCTCCCTTTGTTTAAAATTGCTTTGTCAAGCCTGTTTGCACTATATAATTTAGAATATTGGAAAAAATAAACTATAAAGCACAACATCAAACCACTTTGGAGTCCAGGACCTAGCCTTCCTAGACTCAGAGAGGGCTCTCTCTGTTTTATGATTTAAATCTATTTAACTTGTTGGTTATACATACTAATATTAGGCTAGTTACAATGATGGGGGTTGTTTGTTTGATTGATTGTGTGGTTGGACAGATAGGGCTGCATAAGCTATTCCATTGGGCGATGGAGTCAAAGGCTAGAATGGCACATCAAAATCAAGAGCAAATCACAGGGCAAGCTTACTGTGCTAAATGGATTTTAAGAGTTGTATGAATTATGAGGTGAAAGAAATAGTAAGGTTCGGTAGTGACTAAAGAGAAATTAAGAATTCCTTAATCAGGCTTCAGTAGAAAACATTCACATTGTAAATGAAAACATAATTAAGGCACTCCGACAGCGAATCTTAATCTAATATTTCTGATTTACAATTAAATGAGCAGATACACAACAGAGAAAGCAATGGAAACATTTAAACAAAGATGAAACACATCACCATTTTGAAACAGCTCAAGAATCCTGTAAACGGTCTTTGGTTATTGATGTCCAACTCCAAAAATTAAAGTGCTTCAATAGTAGTTCTTACAATACAGGTGCTAAAATATCCAACCTTTTATAATAAGAATTCTAGTAGTATTTAACTAACAACTAAGTCGGCTTTCCCTAATCTACCCTGACAAACTTTCATTGATTACAATTTAAGTAGAAAATGGACAAGTATGGCCATGCAAGGCTATGATGAGGTGAATCTGTCAGGCACCGTTGGTTGTATTAACTTTGATGACCTTTTGTGAATTATAAGGTGAACGCAATTAAGCTTTTAAAATTCTGAAAATACAAAGTGAGACAAAATTGATGTCTGGCCCAGCCTTTCTTGCACCGCCTTGGCTAGATCATTAACTCCAGTGCGGCACCGATTGTTTTGTTGTCCTACTGTCATACTGTCTGACACTATTTTGATGGAAAACGCTTGCCGAAATATATTATCCTTGTTCACATCTAAGAACCATCATCAAAAAACAAATTCCTGAAAATCTTGGGATGTTTGTCATGCTGTGAAAAATGGGCAAAAATGCTGAAAATAGGGGTCAACTCAGACATTGTTTTTCCCCAATGGTGACACCTATGAAAAATATGAGAGAGTTTATTGTTCTTTGACCCATGATGGTAAAAAACCTCTCTCTGATTTTTAAAATTCATCTCCAGCACTCCACAACAGTTGCCACAATATCATAAACAACACAGAAAAAACGGAAATCCGAAAAATAGGGCTGAGAGATGGCTTTCGATTATCCCCACTTAATACACCTGTGCAAAATCTGGGAGAGGTTTATTTTTTTCAGCAAGTTCTTAATAAAAACCTCTCTCAGTTTGTCAAAATTAGTTCCCATATTCCCGAAATATTCCTTGAAAACGGACTAGTAAAAATGGATAAAAAATGGTTTTTCATTTGGGGAAAACGGTTTTGCAGGAGAAAAATGGTATTTCGGACCCTTCTGAAGTGGTAAGTGGTAATAGAAAGGGGGGAGAGGGGGGGGGTGGGGTTGTGAATTCAAGAGAGAGTCACACATAAGGGGGTCCCTTTCTTCAAAACCATTCGTTCCCGACCCCCCCTGCAAGGATAAAGTAAGGATGGTAAAGGGGGGTTAGAATGAAACATAGGCCATCGGATTTAAAGATGACGGTGGCGCGATGAGGTGGAAATAATTTGCTTCTTTCCGGGTATTTTGGCATATTTATTCATGAAATGAGCTATAAACCTCATAGTCCTGAATTTACTTTTTATACACACAAAACATAGTGATAACTCGTTCACCCGGACCTGAAATTCTGTAGAATTTAGTTATGAAGTGGCATCGCATCCGCGCACTTCGCAACCTTTAAATTTTAGTTTATAAAGAATACGATCGGTGATATGATGCGATGGGGAGGTGACATGGAGGGTAAATGACATTGAGGGTAAGTGGGACCGAACTGTAGTGCACATCGCAATTTGTAGCGTTTAGTTATAAGCGCGGAATATGTAAACTCTAAAATCTGCGAAGTGCAATGGGCGGGGGAGGAGATGAGTGATGTGGCAGGGAAGAAGTGGGACCGAATCGCAGGCGCACATCACAATTCTTAAGTTTTATTTATAAGCTGCATGGTTAACTCCTAAAATTTGCGAAGTGCGGGGAAGAGGGGCCCACTAGAAATTGGCAGAGTGTTATGAATCGGCGGAAGGTTTTTCAGCGGTCAGTGTTATGAAGTTTTATATGATATAACAATGTATTGCAATGGCTGTGTAATGGGGTGGAGCTGCTGAGGTGGGGCCGACTTACTGCATCGCAAATTAAATAAAATAGATTGCGGGCGCTCACAAGGTAAAAAAAACGTGACGCGATATCGCAAATTGGTGATCACATTATTTAAAGTTTAGTTCCAATGCCAAATATGTAAAGCATGTGGAATGCGATGAGGGCCCCACTTTGATCGTGATCGGGGAATAAAAAGCAATGAAACGGTAAAGGTGGAAGGGTAAAGTGGAAAGGTGGAAGAAAGGTAAGGTAACGTATATTTCAAAATGGAAGATGAAATGGAAGAGAAGCATGGCATGGAATGGGTTTCAGAGCATGGGAGAATATGGAGGAAATGAGGTGGGAAAAGAGGGTGAATGAAATGAAATGGAATGAGGGTAGAAATGAAGTTTGATCCCCATCACACCTTGTCAACAACAATTTTTCTCCTTTCCACTGAACTATAAGGCAAATTGATTCATTTGATTCTCTTTGACAGTCAGGGTCTCCCTTTCTTCTTTGAAAATAAATGATAGCCATAGAATATTATTTTCAGTACATGAACAATCTAATCAATGATCAGTCACATTGTGATACTGTGAAATACATGAGTCTAACAGAGCCCCTTATCGCAATCGTAGGCTAGCCTCTTACAAATCCTATTATGAACTTTTTCTAACACGTCACTTCATCCTTGGCACACTTAAATTCACTGAGACTCCCTGGAACACACTCTTATTTGTTCATTTCCATGCATTTTGACCTAGTTCTCCCTTGTGATACCTTGACACTCCTTAACACTCCTCAACATGCATTGACATTGTCCAGCATGTGTTAGCATGCCTTTTCATTCCTTTGCATTCCGTAACCCTTCCTAGTTATCATGCCCTCACAACTACCTTTACTTAATTTTCAACTTGGGAACCAAACCAAGTCCTTGCTTGACTATAGGAGCTTGACCAAGTTACGATTACTACAACTAGACTATGTTGTTAAATTGTGTAGCTTGGGAGGTACTCTAAAAGCCTAGTGAGATGGGTTTGTGTGATTTTGATCACCAAAAAATGTTTTGTGGGAAAATAACCCAAGAGAAGGGGCTTTGGACCTGAGATGAGGTTTAAAATCTAAAAGAAAATTAAACAGAAAAAATAAGATTTCCTAAGGTCTTAGTAGATAAAATTCTTAAGTTCTAGATCATTCTGAAGAGGCCTAGCTAGGAAAAGTTATTTAAGGAGGCCTTAGTATGAAGGCCAGAACATCAAGTGAGAAGGAGCTCATTTTATCAAGGAGGCTAGGAGAGATGTAGTCCTAAAGTAGGTCTAGTTATAGGTCTGAGTAAGTGTTGCTAAAGGGAGGCTGCTCTATTTCTAAATTTGCAAAGATCGAGTTTAAAAACTTCGGGGAATGGCTGCTCATATGCAACATGTTATGAAAACAATATAAATTGGGGTGATTGGGAGATTTTCTAGCCCTATCTGTTAAGATAAAATTTTCACTAAGTATCTGAATTTGAAGAGTTTTTCTTTAACAGCTTTGGCTCATGGATGTTTAGATGAAATATGGTATAAAAACATAATAGAATTACAGTGATTGTGAGCTTTTTGTAGCCCTGTATTTTTAGATAGAATTTGGTGTGCGCTTTTAAATTATGGAATTTGGGTTTAGGAGCTTTGGCCATGGTGTTTAGATGAAATATTTTTTGAAAACAGGATGGAATGGGGGCAATTGGGAACTTTTTTCTAGAACCAACTATTTAGGTATAATTTGTAGAGCATCTCTCAGTTTTGAAGTTTCACTTTAACAACTTTGGGCTATGGCCATTTAGATAAAATATTTAATGAGAATATACTAGAAATCATGTGATTGGGATATTTTCCTAGCACTAGCTATTTAGATAAAATTTGTAATGTATTTTTCAATTTGCGTAGTTTGGGTTTAAGATCTTTCGGTCACGGCTGTTTAGATGAAATATGTACAAAAGAAAATAGAATTGGGATGAGGGGGAGTACTTTCTAGTCCTGAATGTTTAGATAAAATTCATTATACATTTATAAATTTGCAGAGATTGACTATGAAAACTTTGGGTCATAGCTGTATAGCTTAAGTATGTTATGAAAACAAAATAAAATTGTGGTGATTGGGAACGTTTTCTAGCCTTGACTGTTGATAAAATTTGTTTCATATTTCCAAAATATGCAGAGACTAGGTTTAAGAGCTCTGGGCCATGGCTATTGAGATGATATGTGTTATACCTTTCTATATGTTCAGGGATTGGGTTTAAGAGTGTTTTCTTGATAACAAAATATCCTTACATATGAAACAATGGATATAAGATAAGGTTAATGAGATACCTCCACCTGCAACCAAAATTGAATATATCGTTCCAGAGTGGATAAATGAAAATCCAAGCATTAAAGACCTCCAAGAAGTGTATGGTTGTGAGCTTCCAAACACAATAATAATACTGCCTTTGCGGCCTGAGATGGTTGATGCTGTGAAAGAGCAGCTAGATAATATTCATCCTGAAGTAATTATGTTTATGTCTAAAATCAGAAAGTTGTCTGTTCCTAATAATAATTAAGACTCTGCACTGAGCAGGGTTAATGCAATCTGTGTTTCACGAGAAACAACATTTATAACTACCAAGAATGAACACAGTCAATCATTTATTCGTCACAATTTAAAAAAAAAATAAAAATAGAAATCACTTATGGAGATATTCACTTCAACTTGTAATGGAATTGAAACTCTAAAAATGAGTTCTTGGGATGGAGAAAATTTCATAAGGATCAGGCACATATTTCTTCTTCCCCGTCGCATATTAGAGTGAAAACCCTTGACCAGAAATAAGCTTGAAGAATTTTGATTGCTAAACCACTTTCACTGGAAAGATTTACTATTTGCCCACATTTGCAAGGCTTGATATATCATATGAGGTACCCCATTCTATTGGCATGGGATTGAGAGGGCCATGATGAATGAAGAAACTGATTAAATAATCAATTAAATATTTAAGATATCATGGTAACATTTTTTACTACAAGTTCTAATCCCTTTTATATTCTTCTAGGCAGCTGAAATGTCATTTTTGATGGATTGAAATATTGTCATGGATATAGACACATAAAGAAATTTTTAGCAAACAAATTACTGGATGGTTAGTGAAGAAAATACATTGCACTGCTAGCATCAAAAATTCCCTTGTGGATCTTTAAGAATGTTAGGGTGACAGATTTCATGGCTAGGCTTGCATTCAAAGATGGATTTGTTCAAGTTCTTGACTACTATCTTTGCCAAGAGTTCCATTTTAGCAAATAAACAAAATTTAATTCCATGAATACTATTCACAGGTCAATCTCAAAATCAATACCCCAAGAAAACACATCACAACACGTGCCCAACAAACAATCCCAGGAAATAGCTTATAGATCCCTCCAACCAATGGCTTCTGCTCTAATGCTTTTCTACTATCAATTGCCAACTTTTCCTGCTGACTTCAATCTCAAGAAGTTAATCTATACCAAAAATGGGTTGAAATCTCCCTTGAATATTATATAGTCAGGTCTAACATTAAGATATAGTCGTTTCTCTAAAGACAGGCCTAAAATTCAACTATTTGTGTTATAAGGAGTTTGCAAACAACAAAGAATATTTCCATGCCCATGTTTTTTAGACATTTAGCAGGCAAAGCTAAGGGCTCAAATGTAAATCCATGTTACTTAGCTATGTATGTTTAGCTACGTGTGGTCTCACTATGGCCTGGTTGGTCCAAGCCAGTTTCACTCCGATTCATAATCCTTGGTGGTAATGTTGAGTACACAAACATTACAGCCTCAACAACAAATCAGGAAGTAACTTAAAAGGGAGTAATAATTCATCCATCATATTTATATACAGAGTTCAACCCTTTGAACCTCAATTAGTTTCATGCCATAATGACTTATAAAAAATGAAATAGCATCTCTACACCAAATCTGTCTATATCAACATAATTTTCCAAAAAAATTTAGTTATTTGCAAGAACTGTAGGATAACAATCATCGACCAATGAATTGATACAGAGTAGAAATAATTGATGCACATTTTAAACCCTAGTGCCATTCTGAGACACATTCCTTTCTTGACAAATTCCTTTTTTTTACAAACTAAATATTATGATTTATAATCTTGGAACTTCCTTTGTACTAGTTGGCTTGGTTGTATTATTCCATTATTAGTCCCTAGAACTTTCTCCTATTCCATTACCTCTTAGCATATAAGCAGGACTTGAATAGGATTCTTGTATATGACATTTATAGATAGAGTACATTACTTCTCCTCCGGTGGTCCTTAGAACTATGATGGATTTGTACAAGGAGCACTTCATGCATACATAGGGTTTGGATGCATGCTCTTGGGTTTTTCTTGGCCATTTTAAGGTCTTCCATGAGAGAAACAACAACATAATCAGCCCCAGCCTTGCTAGTACAACGTGTTCACCTTATCTGAAGTTTTGGTTATCTGAAATTGCGGTTATAAGGAAAGGCAGACTGGAATTGTGAGTTTTGGAAATTCTTCAAATATGTTAAATTTGTATATGATATTTAGCAGAGGAGAATCCCACAAGGCAGAATTTGTATCTCCATCCGCGATAGTGTTTGCTATTTTGGCTGAATTGGGTATATCTTCTCATATAAGTAGAATGCCCATTTTGTATATATATTGGAAGAGGTTATAACAACAATATTGCATTTTTTTTATGCTTCTTTCTTAGTTCTTGTTTGGGTTTTCTTGATTTTGTGAGTTTCTTCCACTGCCACTACTTTCGCACCCAAATCACCAAAGGAATGCAACTTGCCAGGATTTTTAACTGTGAAAAGTCGATCCTTGTAGATACCTCAGCGTTCTGATCATTATAAGCATCCAAACAGACTTGCGTTTCACCCAGGTGGATGTTAGTGCTAACACCTATGCAATCCTTTTGGAGCCTTATCATTGTATTTTAGAAGCCAACGTCCACTCCCAGAAGATCTTTTTTATTAACATCTTCGTTGATTTGTGGCTTCGCTTGCACCCTAATAATGCATTGCCATCATTAAAAGGTCCTTGTTATGGGATGTTAATAATATACACACATACGTGCCATATTCCCATGGCATCTGAAATGTTCATATCGCCCAAAAGAAAAGTGCAACTCGTCCTCTCTCTCTCTTGTAATGATCATAATTCGTTAACTCCCTTTACCATTTGATTTTTATGCTCTAATTTGGAGTGCGCATTCGTGTTGTGGTGACCACCGAGATTTTGACCAATAGTTCTTTAAATGTGACCTTTGGATGCAATTGTGTTGATCCTCACATGTTTTGCCAATAAAGCCAAAACTCCAAGCATGGGCCACTTTAATTAAACACCTGCCAAGCCCTGAAGCCAATATTTATTATTTAAATAAGTCTTCTTCCTAAGTGGTTCCTTCTCACCATATCGTTGGATTTCATGCTTCGACTTAATATGTAGCCAAGGCGACTCCATATAAAGATCAATTTTGCACTCACTAGGCTTGACAATTTGACCCGATAAATCGAGTCTTCGATTGCTCGTTTAAAGTTTTCTTTACACGTACCATACCATGTCGGGTAATGCCCTCCTTAATGTAGAAAAACAAGTATAGTTTGGCATTCATTGCTTCCAAAATAGTTGCAAAAACAAATGGCATTGGTACATAAATGATTGATGCATTTTCCTCTGCTTTAGCCTTTACTTCTACAACCGTACTAAAAGGCTGGAAGACTCAAGTGTTTTGTTTCTCATAGTCTCGCATGTTCACCCTTACCCAATGCTTTCTCAGTGACCAATGTCTTGGTGCTTTCCAAATTTTCATGTGAGGCCCAGTTAGGCAGTGCTCCTTTCATCGTTTGGGGTGATGCTTTCAACGAAAACCTGGATTGGTTTATCCATGTGCACACACACCAACCTCATGAGAAGAAGTAACCAAATACACATATGGTCGAGAGCCCTCTTGTATGTAGACCACTGTGTCTTTATTCCTTTTGAATTGGTGTTCCCCCCATAGTGGTTTAAGAAAATACCTGTGATGCCACATTACAAGAAGGCATGAGCCACAACATAAAACAATATGAATACTAATACAAATAGTAAGTCTCTTTATGGCTCTAGGGTATCACTATCCAAAGTTGTTTCACATTCGCAATATAAAGATTTGGTTATCAACCAAATAGCAGAATTTCAGACATGCATTAAGTAAGGACTTCAACGATCATGATCAGGTTATCCTCAACTTAAGTATATCTTGTGATAATTACACTAGAGACTTTCAGGTGGTTTTGTAAACGATTATGACTTGAATGTTCAAACATTCCTTCTAATATTAACATATGAAGCGAAATGCCAAGCTTTGGAGGCTTACTCTCTCACACATAAACAAACCTTATTTTGGGAAAATAATGCCTATGCACATGGATATGATGGATATGATTCCTTAAAACTTGGTGGAGAGAAACCCAAGTAATACGTGCCAAAGTGAAATTCAAGAGGAAAAGGTTTTAACCTTTGATTCATGGCTATGATAACTTAGGATTTTATAACATATGAACAAGACCATAATAATCCAAACCCTAAATTAATGGAGAGAATAAGGGCACATGCACAATATGACCAATAGGAAAACACCATTGAAAATGTAGGTTGATGACAAGATAACTCCCGACAACAACTACCTACCAAAAACTAATGAAATGAGAGGGAATGAGGACTAGTTCTATATGAGGTACCTTGTAAACCCTAATGCATATGAGTGATCTAGTTTTGAGATAAGATGAGAAGGTGAAGATTATAATCACCCTGGAGAGTAAGGATTAATTCATGGCAGGGTTGGACCTTCAATCACCAATTCCTAAGGTTTCAAGGATGCAGAGGAAAATATATAATTCTCTCAAACCCTATTGCACATGCTGAGGCATAGGACCGGTCAAGGGCCTAGGGTGACATGCTATGCAATAAATCTCACCATGGTGTGTGATGTCGATGAGACTATGCCCTTAGAGGCATAGGTTAAATGCAGAAAGTGGGTCACTTTCTTTCCAAATTATGGTTTCTCCCAAACCCTACTATAGTCAACATAAGGGGAGCCAAACTGAAATCCTGCTTGTCCACATTCAGTGCTTCTGTTGGTTGTGATACATACAAGGGAAATATAAGTTTTGAAATGAAGAGAGTCTCTTGGCACATCACCGAAGCGACACACCTTCGAAACCATAATGTCGTCATAATTTCAACATCTGAGGAAACACATGATGTGTGGGGGCAACATGTAATGTGCGAATGGGGAAAACATCAGAGTTCGACAAATGCACAAAATTTTGGGTGGTGTTGTAGCAACTATAACAACTCTCATAATGCTAAACCGAGGAAATTGGCCTCATTACGATAGATGAAAGCTTAGTAAAAAAAATAATAACTATCAAACCTTAAAAGAGGGCATTTTATCATACATTTTTATGTCTATATTAAAACAAGGAAAGACCACATAAATTTAATTTTGAATCTTTTAATTTAAAGATGACCACATAAATAATTATAACTACTAATTAATTATGTTTATAAGTTTTACATATTAAATAATTCATAGGCATCTTAATATCTTATTTATTTGTATTGAATTTTTAATTTAATATTATATATAATTATTTTTTTAAATATTATTATTGCCATTTAATTTTAATTTTAATTTTATTTTAATTTTTAATTTTAAATTAATTCCAATTTCCCTCCAAAAAATTCCACCCTCGCTCTTGCATTGGTTGAAAATTCAATTTGAATACTTTTAAGGAAGCAACAATTTTATTTTTTTATTTTTGGATAAATTTTTATTCCCACCTACAAGTGGAACCTTCTGGAGGACATTCTGCAGGGATGCTCTACTCCTTGTTTTGGATAAATTTTTATTACCGCCTGCAAGTGGAACCTTCTGGAGGGCATTCTGCAGGGATGCTCTACTCCTTGTATCGTTTGAGCTAGTTGGTTGATGCCATAGTTGTTGATATGCATGCCAGAGTGGCCTCTGAGGAGGAAGTAAACTCAAGATGTTTCCCACCTTCATCCTGCCCAAGGTATTTATAAAATGAACCTCTGGAAATAACCAAGTTGAATCTTTTTCTATTTTCTAATTGCACTTAGCTCGTGAAATCCCCATATTTTAAGGCTTTGCAAGCAAATTTATTGAATTTTTTTATTTTGATGTCTTGAATCTAAGTTGCATGTTGCATTTGCAGTAGTCTCTGACTTATTTTTTTGGTCTAAACCCCATATTTGATGTGTCTATGTCCTGCCAATTTATCGATGGAGATATTTAAACTCCTAAGGCCTTTGACCAACCCAAAATGTGAAGGAATTCTACTGGTTAGCCCATTGTTTGACAATTTGATGAAACCCTTAGAAAAATAAAAAAGTTGAAGTTGAAAATTTTGTTCCTGGCCTTTGAAATCAAACATAGAACATCGCATCATTTTTGTCCGATCTACTGAAACCATTAGCAGACAGTGCGTCAAAACTTCCCCACAAATTTTCATCCTGAGAGCCTGGCTCTGATGGGTCGGGTGTAGTCCAAAGAACTTTCAATTTAGATACTTGGGTGGGAATCTCTCCATAAAACAAATTATTGGAGAAATTGAGCATGTGCAAAGCCTTGAATTTCCAGATCCATTCTGGAAGAAACCCTATCAACTGGTTATGTTCCAATGATAACAAGTGCAAACTATATATTCCCTTCCAACTTGTAGGTATTGTACCAATTAAACGATTGTGGGAAGGAGCTAAAATGTATCTGGAAAGAAAGAATCATACAGTTAGCTCTTATCTGCCCCTTTTCTCGTTGGTTGTATCAGTCTTCGCCCTACATCGCATCGGTTCTTAGCGCTATATTGGGCTCTTTTCGCTTTGATTGGAGAAAAGAGATTTATTCCAGAAAGCACTGGTCTGGTAGCTTGTCTTACTTTACCTCCTTAACTAGCACCTAAATTATGTTATGCTGACTACTTTTATCTTTCCTTGATTGTTTATTGGGTGGGGGGATTATGGTCGAGCACCTATAGACTGATGCTACATATACTGATACTTATGACCAGGTCAAGATTCACAGATAGGGAAAGAGATTAAACACCGATACCAGATACGATAGGGAAAATTGAAATGGAGCCTGTTTTCATAATCACAGAAATTGGCTCTACACACGATCAGCAAGAGGCACAGAGCCATTTTAACTCCAATGGCAGACAAAAAATATCACAACTCACCAACATATAAGATCTCTAGTGACACACTACAATAGCTAGCTCTTTGACTACGCATTCTTGCGCTATTTAGAGAAAGGGAATTGACCATTGGCCACCAGCGTCGCCCATGCGTGGGCAGGATGCTTTAGTTGAAGTTATTGGAATGAGGGAAGCTTTTTGATCACTAGAAGTCAGTGGAGTTTTGCGCTTGGATTTTCTATCCATCGTAGTAATTTTTATGGTAAATATTTATTTGCATCACCTGCAAGATGAAATGATGGAAATGAAACTCAGGATTTCATATTTTTTGGTATCATAATCACTCAATCTAGAAGAAGGTATGCTTGTTTTTTTTGTTACGCATTTTATTTTTAGATAGATACTCATGTAATGGCTCGGAGAGATTGTTCCAAGATTTTCTAGATTATGTAAGTATTAGAGGAAGCTCACTGCTCCACTTGGACTTTTTAAGAAGTTTTTAAAATGGGACTGTCATGAGTGGAGCATGGTATGCACTACTTTTGTGCCGATTTCTCCCGTCTTACACATTATTCCATTGGCCACACTCTGAATGACTTTTTGGAGTGAAATTCTACAATGGAGCTCTTTGGGAATGTTTCTCACATTTACAATTTCCAACATCCACCGACGATCAATCCTTGGAAAGAATTCAAACATGTGATCTCCAATAATCAAATCTATATGATTCAACATCAAAATTTAGCATATGTTGGGAATGATCATGCCCATGCAAGGTTTTTAGGCCACACCAAAGGGATTTCAATCATTAATTGAAACAAATAGCAAAACAGAAAACGACATGTTTCCATAATTCAAATTAAATTGCCAACGCAAGGTTAAAAACACATTTTTCAGTATTTACGCCAAAAAATGTACCTAAAAAATTCACTTCAACTTAATATCCACGGTGATTGTCTCATCTTAATATGGTCACGCTTCTATATAGCTCAACACAGATTTGGACTCTAAAAACTTATTTCAGTTGGAACTCAACCCTCACAACATAGAGAAACTCAGTTGGCTTCAATTCTCTATCTGTTCCTCATGACCACTTCCAAGGTGATTCCATATCATAGGGATTGGACTCTCCTTCCAATTATTTCACAAATTAATATTCATGGTCCAAACAAACCGATGCAAGAGTTGATTAGTTGGATCAAAGTAGCCCATTCCATAATTTCATGTTAACCTTACGCCTCCAATGATTTATTGACAGTTCGGTGCCTTCTCTTAGTCAATTATATTCCTAAAACATTGAAAATAGCTTCATTTTACCAAAACCCTCTAGTGTGCACAAAAAATAAACATTGACAATAGCTTCATTTTACCAAAACCCTCTAGTGTGCACAAAAAAGAGATTCTTCAACCGGAAATGAATAGATAATTAAACTTTGACACAGAGTAATTCGAATATATAATAAACGCATGGTCTTCGTTATACATTAATTTATAACAACATATATCCAACACAGTCCATTATAGTAAATACATGAACTCTTATTCATTAAACTAGTTTTGTGCATACACATGGTGAGAGGCATTCATTCTCTCTATGGCCTGATTTCCCATTTACTTGAATGCCATTTTATTTTCCCTTAATCTTAAATTTATCAAATACAACATTAAAATAAAATTAGCTCTGTGATTTATTCCCTAAATCTTTTATGTTTTTCAAGGTAGAATTTATTTTTCCTTAAGGACAAAATCGTTCCTACCCATACGTTTTCTAAAAGTATTGTATAATAATTAAAAGAAACAAACAATATTTAAAAATAAGGAATTGAAATTACTTTTCAATGTTAAAAACCCTTTTGGATCTTTTCTTCAGAATGCTTGATGGCTTTCGGAAGTTTTAGTACTCTTGCATAAGACTCCCATGGTAGAAAAATTTCATGAACTCCTATTCATGTGTCACTAGTTCTTGAATCCTATAGGATTCCAAGCTTGTGTTGTAGTTGTCCATTCTTCCCTACATGTTGTTTTCCTAGTGTTGATGTTATATTCACTTATCTAGGCTTCCAAATCCTATGTTGTTATTTTCCACTTGCCTTGATAATGCAAACGTCCTCAGTCAATTGTACTTTGTTGTTGGTTGTCCTTTTCCTCTTGTTGTACCTTCTCCTGGTCATTCTCTTCATCAACATCCACAACTTGTCAATTTATTCATCTAACTTTGTCCTTGACTACTGAGATTTACTTTCATCTCTTTCTTGCTGATGCATATCTTCCTTGTGCATTAGAGTTTTAGAACTCTTAACAAACATTGGATTATACATTTTCTTCATTATTTGTTGCTCATGCCTTGCAATTTACTCCATAACCTTGGTTGGCCTCATGGATTTTCATCTCCATAACCTTAGATACCCAATTTACATATTTGAAACATCCCTCATTAAAAGTAAAATGTTTTGCATCACATTTCACTATTTTGGGGACAGTGTAATTGTTTCACTTAAAGTTTCATTGTCATGGAAGCATGGGGATCGTGCCCCAAACCTTGGTGAGTGTTTCACTATGTAACATTGGGTTGTACTCAACATTGGATCAATGTTATAAGTGTTGATGATGCCTTGTAAGAGGGATTTTCCTATTCTAGAGGGGCTTAAAATCTTGTGACAAGGATTTGTCACAAGTGGTGACATCCCCATAATCAAGATTCATTATAGGGGTTGATAGCCCTATATCAAGGATTTTTTACTTGGGTCGGCATGGTTGTAATAAGGAACTAGGGATGTCCCTATATCAATATCCGTATGGAACCCCATATCTAGCAAATGGCTGACTTCATCAAAGTACGAGCATTTTCACACCCATTAAACGATTTGAGATAGCTGGGGTATTCTCTATATGGTACCAAAGCCTTATAGGAGTGGCCACTAATATTTGGAAAGGATTTTTTTGTAACCATTTATGTTCTCTTGGTAATTTAGTGCCCTCACTAACTACTTGTACAACAATATTTTCATGGTATTTAAACAAAACATTGGCCTGGACAACAACTTGACTTGCAAGTTCCATAGTGGGAAAAATGACAAGAACAAGAATAGGTGACCTTTTATGATCTTGGAGGAATTGTGACTTCACTATCACCTCAATAGCAGAAAATATAAATGATATTGTCTTGCCGGTGCAAGTTTTAACCTTGGCCTAGACATCCTTTCCTTTGAGAATAGATGGAAGAGTTGCTTCTTGCACAATGGTCATACCCTCATATCCCACTGTGTTGGTTGCCTTGAGTGTCAATGGTGAGATATTTTGCTAGTTGTTGTGTAGATTAATCCGTCTTGCGGACAAGACCGATCTCTCTAGTACTAAAAGTAACTAGCAACAAACAGCCAATTATACTAATCTCTCTCTAAGCATACAAGATTCATAAAAATGCTATATAGGTGTAAGGCCTACCTTATGTCCAGCACTTGGTTGATCTCGTTGAAGTCCTTCCTGTGCACTTGAAAGAACGTTCCTCGTGAATCTACAATCACAAACAAGCAAAAAGATTACATAGCACCTATATAGACATTATTATAAATCATACTCATCATAATGATCAAGGAATTTATGAAATAAACCATGAATAAACAGTTTAATGAGAGAAATGAGTATATTTGTATTAACTTCAAATAAAGAAAACCTTTACAACCTGTGCCTTGATGTCGTGCAGGTCCTCCTGGGGTCCGAAGCAAGAATCTCTTCTAATTTGACAAGCATTGCACTCTTTCAACCAAAACCAAGAGAGGTAAGTGATTTAACCTCACAGAAAGTCTTAGTTAACTGAGTCTGAATCTCAACAGCATTTAACCTCAAATATCTTAAAGCTTGAACTCCCTTTGAGGCTACCCAAGGCCTCTTTTTATAGTGGAAAAGAGGAGGTTTTATGTTCCAAATATGAAGGGATAGAATCCTCCTTCAAAGGGATTATCTCCTTACATCAAGGGGTTAGCTCCATCAAGTGAGGGATGCATGAACCTTCTCAAAGCGTATCCATTCCCGAAAATTCCCATCTAGAATCTTCTAGAATTCATCTAAAATTCACTTTTTATCTTTACTTTCTCGCCTTTTTGAGTTTTATAGAGGTCCGCACCCATGACACAAAGAACGTGCGGTATGGTTTCGCAGGAGGGCTGAACTTTAGGTGCGGGACCGCAGGAAATGAATAGAGAAAGTGCGATACCAATGTTTATGGGATTTTTAGGAACTTTTCTCTGATTTTGAAAGCTTGACATGAAGAGCTGATATGTTAGACTTGCAAAAGGAGGAAGTATGAGTAATAATGAGCTCATACTCATAGTAAAATGTCAGGATGACAGTTTTTAGTGTAACAAATTGCCCCATAAAGTGCAAAGTCTGGAATACATGAAGCTGAAGTCTGTCATATATGAAGAGTGCAGTACTTTATCATTTCAAAGATCATCCTGTGGACACCCCAGTCGGAACCTGTAAAAACATTCAATGCAAAATATATACATATATATGTCATCATTGAGGTAGGCATTCCCATACTCAGATTAAAACTAACTAGAAACTAACTCAAATCGTTTTGATACGGGAATGATTTTGAATACATCATAGTACAGATATATGTAGACACAGTACGAACGCAACCATCTATTATAAATAGTCTACTGTATAGATGATAACAAAATTCCTCGTAACCTGGATGGTGGAAACTAGATCTAGGGTCTTGATTTCCACATCTCGAACTAGTACGATTCTATCCATGTGAATAAATGTGTTGAAGTCGAACATGGTAGAAACCACTTGATTACCAGTCAATGATGTGAACTATTAAAAAATGTGAGAGAAACCACCAATAATGTCAATGGCTCTCAAAGTACTCAGTACAATCCATGAAATGTGAATGAATGAGTTGAAGTTGAACATGTCATGGAATCATTCGATCGAAGGTCAATGATGCAACCTGTCGTCGAAGGCGAGAAACCTGCCATTGAGGCATGCCGATTTCAAGGTACTGATGATTTCTGGATCAACTTCCTAGATAATATGCTGATGTCGATAGAAAGTGATCTGTCGTAGGCAAGCCCACAACATGAAATCATAGATCAAGTTTTGAAAATATATTGGCAAGGACTGACTCAGGGATGGTCAAAAATGGATGACAGATATTTTGCAGATGAATGGTTTATTTGAACTGTTCTCTTGAACACATAACGACACTGCAGATGGCTTGGTAACAATTGACCCAAAGCTAATACCCAGAAACCGGCTGAAGACTTTCAATGTGGTTTGATTAACTGTTAGGCAAAGGATTTCCCAACCCAGGTGAATGAAAGTGTCATGTTCAAGATTTGGTTGACTGAATTTTCGAAAAATTTAAAATACAACAAACACGCCCATTTTTCTCTCTTTTCCCCCACCATTTCTGGCAAGTACCTCTTTATTTTTGACAAGCTTGAGGAGGATAACATTTGCTTGGTTATAAGCTCATCCTTCAAATGAGTCCAACTTAGTTTGATATTCGAACCCTACGAAGGAGTGGTTCGTTCCTGTTTGAAAATTAAACAGGTCCTTTATTGTTAAGTTTTAACGAGTCCAGTATAGGAGAAACTCGGTGTTTTTCAATTTTAGGGAGTCAGAAGAAAAAACTTAAGAAAACTCCATGGGTGTACTTTTTCGTAAATTTAGTCTCTCGAGCCCGAAAAAGGATAAAATAATGCGGGAGAGAACTCTATTGACCATATTTAGTCAATGTATACCTTTTTCGTAAATAGTCCATTTCAGTCCGGAAAAGGGGTAAACTTATACTGAAGGGACGATCATTCATTTACTTTAACGAGTTCTAATAATCAAGTACTCGGCAATATTTTCATATTTAGAGAGTCTGAAAAGGACTTAAAAGAGGACTCCAAGGTTTCGCTTTTTCGTATATTTTTTGAAAGAGTCCGAAAAAGTGATAGAAGTATGCTCTTTGTTGAAAAACGATCAGTTCACCTGAAAAATCCAATTTCTGCACAAAAACTTGAAACATTACACATACCTGTTTAAGATAAATAAAAATGCTTTTAAAAATACCCTTTTTAAAGTGAAAAATAAACAAATTAAAAATTTATTCATTCGAAAAAACTTATAAAAAGGACTTTTTCAATTTCATTTTTACCGTTCAGTTCCAGAGTGAAAAGTAAAAAGCTTTTGGGTAAGAAAGTTCCTGTGAAGATTCTGGAAAATTCGTCCGTTGGAATCGAGAACCGTCAATCCCAGGTAATCCACAACCTCTCAATCTTGTTTTTCATCCGTTTCAAATTTGTTTTTAGGCTTTAGTTTGCATTTTTGGGGCAAAAAATGGTTTAAAAGTTCGCCCGCGGGGTCCGCAGGTGGGACACACGTTACCTGCGGACCCCGACTTTTTCCTATAAGGAAAAATTCGTGGGTTTCGCACCCGGCACACATTACGCGTGCGGATCTACGCACTGTGTATAATGCGTAGGTGCGGTACCCACGCGGTTGATTTTGAAACATTCATTTCTCATTTGTTTGCCAAAAAAATTTCAAATAAGACTATTCTAACTTGCCTTTTTATGTATTGTAGGATTGACAAGATGCTGATCTGGTGAGAACGTGAGCACGAGGAAGTGGATGAAGCCGTAATACTTCATTTGCCCACACAAAAGGCATTAAAAGCATGTGGCTTGTACAAATTTTGGGCCATCTCAGGCATGAGGGCACAAGTAGAACTTTTGACATGGTTGGTGAACAGATGGAATGTGCAGGACCAGTGCTTCTTCATTAGTGGCCACCGGCTCAAAATTGAGCTGGAGGATATATATTTCTTGACTGGTTTGTCCAAGAGGGGTGAACAAGTTTCTTTTTTTGGGACTAGGCCAGGTGGCCAGTCTGTTGCTAGTCTCCAACTAGAATTCTGCAATGACCAGGCAAATCCTCGGGACAAACGAATTGACATAAAACACATCATCCGTCCTGAATTGAAATTTATTGCTTTTACTGTTACCAAACTGTGTGGGAGTGCTGCGCTTCATGTAGCTACTAGTTCCCAAATGCGTATTTCCGTGGACTGTTTTCGCGGCACCATCTTTAACTGGTGTGAAGCTGTGTTGGCTAATGTAAAAGGCCAACTAACCAGAGCAAAAAATGGGAAACTGAATAACTTTGGATACGGATCCATTGTTGTTTCTTTTGCTCTGGAGAGGATCCCCATGTTAGCTCCACAGAGTATTGCCGTTGATGCCGGTCGACTTCGAGAACCGAGAATGGTTCGTTGGTCCGCGTTGATGGCTTGTCATGCTATTGAGGGTACTGAGATTGTGCGATTTCCTTCTTCATATTTTCGTTGGCTGGATCGCCAACTTTTTGTGATAGAGGATTTTCCATATGCCGAGATAGATTTCCTCGGCGACCGAGAGATGGCTCTCCCAGCAGGGGAACAGTGGGATGATTCAGGTAAAATCATTTTTCAATGTTTGTTAAATTCTAATTTTTTTTTAATTTTTTATCGTCTTTGAAAACTAACAACCAAAAGTTTTTTAATACAGATGTGGGTCCACAACGACCAGCCCATCTCCAACCTTACGAGAGAAGACAACCAGTTGCAGTCGCACCAGCCCCAGCAAGCCAATCAGCGGAGATTATGATTGATTTAGAGCATCATCTAGAGCGTTTGACTCTAGATATTCCAGAGACGAGCATAGATGACATTCCACTCAGGTTGCAAAGATATTTGATTAGAGTTCCAGGACCTTTTAGGAGGTTCCTATGCAAGGTAGCCCGAGCAGTGGTTTCTTATCGTGATCACCATCAGTGATGGGATGATCGTGTAGACTCATATTTTTGACTTTTGTATTATCATTTTTGCCGATCATAAGGTGTTTCCAACCTATGATCGAAGACGATGTATATTTTTTGAAAACACTCCTATACTATGATATATCACTATTTGCCGGCTATCTGTGTACATATGTGAATGTTGTTTGTTTTACTGCTTTTGATTATTGCAAATGTATATTTATCATACTAGAAGTAATTGAATCTGCTAATGTATTTAAATGTCTTGGAATATGCTGATATTCAATGTAATCAAATTCACGTTCCAAGAGACGAACTCTCAAAAACAATCGTAGCAATACTGGATTTCTAATGGTATAAACCCTGTTAAGCTGTAATACAACAAGTTCAGAATCCAACCTTACAATCAAACTCCGAATTCCAAATGATATGGATTCAGAAAATAACTCAATTACTGCACTATACTCGGCAATGTTATTTGTTGTTTGACCAAGGCTTACCCCATGCATGGATACTAACTCGTCAGAGGGTGAATAGATAACCCAAGCTGCGGAAGAAATGTTCCGTGTACTATGACAAGCACCATCAGCAAAACCAATGTAGGTTTGAAGAGACGTCGACATCTGCAATATCAAGAGTAAAACTCAGATAAGCATGAATAGTGACAAAAACACACTCTCTAAACTAGGCACACTTTTCTAATCTAAAACACACCAGCAGTAAAGAAATCTAAACTAAAAAAAATCTCCACACCTCATTTAAGCATAATATCGCTTTAGATAAAGCCCATTTCTGGGTTTATCCAAAGGGACACCGTCAAAATCTATCAACTCATAGGCCCCTTTTGCTAACTTTTGTTTAACAATGTAAGGACCATGCCACATAGGCACGAATTTCCCAGCTCCTAGCTTGTCGTTAGCTTGATCATAAAGTAAAACTAGGTCTCCTTCTGAAAAATTTCGAGGGGTCACACCTCTATCATACTGAGCTTTTATCCTTTTAACATGAGCTTCGTTTTCTATTGCAGCATTTCGTCGATTCTCATCTAATTGGGCTAAGTACAAGAAACGTTTCTCCTCTTCAGACGTAGCTAGAAGTGATTCTACGGCTAATTTTAGTGACGGTATTTCGCATTCAATCGGCAACACAGCTTCCAAACCGTAAACCAGTTGAAAAGGAGTGAAACCCGTTGATGTTTTGACTGAGGTTCGATATGCCCAAAGCACTGAAAATAACATGGAATGCCAATTCGTCTTGTGAATACCAATGATTCGTTTAATCATGGTGACTAAAACTTTGTTAATGGCTTCAACTAGACCATTGGCTTGCGGATAATACGGAGTGGAACTATCGTGGCACAAGCCAAGCTGGTCTGTCAGTTCAGTCATCATGACATTCCGAAAATGACTTCCATGATCCGTAATAATAGCTTGAGGAATACCGAACCTAGCAATTATGTGATTAAATACGAAAGTTGCAGCAATCTTGCCGTCAGCTGAAAATGTAGGCATCGCCTCGGCCCATTTTGTAAAATAATCTACTGCTAAGATAATATAGGCATTCCCCCCGGCCGAGTGAGGGTTACATGTAATAAAATCGATACCCCATTTTGCGAAAGGACCAACAGCAATTATAGGGTGAAGAGGAGCGGGTGGCGTGCGCATTTTCCGATCAAAAATTTGACAGTTGTGGCATTTCCGAACCGCATAAATGCAATCTTTGAACAACGTTGGCCAGAAATAACCTACACGCAATATCTTTTGGGCTGTGGCATACCCAGACATATGACCGCCACATGCTCCAAAATGGCAGTCATTTAACACCTTTTCAGCTTCTTCATGAGTTAGACAACGTCGGAAAACAGAATCCGCTCCATGTCGATAAAATGTATCACCAATGATATTATACTGTTGGGATTGGAAGCGTATTTTCCGTCGCTGAGTTCGTGAGATGTCAGACCGAAAATATTGGGTTTGGAGATAAACAATAATATCTCCATACCAAGGATCAAGTGTACTGATAAGAAACAAAGATTCGTCCGCAATGGACTCTTCTGCCACTGTTTCAGTATCAGTAGAGGGGAAATCGCACATCAGTTCCGCAAATACCAAATATTTCTTTGCCTTGGATTTTTCAAATTCCAAGTCAAATTCCTGCAGGATAACTATCCATTTGGAATATTTTCCCCCTAGCAATTGTTTGGTCAAAATATACATCATAGGGTTGCAATTAGAAATTATCGTGGTTTTACGTAACAAGATGTAATGTCTAAAACGTTGGACAGCTTGAACAGTTGCCAAGGCCAATTTCTCCACATGTGTGTATTTGATTTCAGTCGGATGCAGATTTCGACTAAGATAATAAATCACATGTTCATTGTAAGATTCATCTTCCTGAACTAGTACCATCCCAATGGTGGAATGAGAAGCAGTGAGGTACAAAATGTAATCTTGGTTGTAGTTGGGAGGATGCAATAACGGTGCATGGGTCAACGCGTGTTTAAGTGCATCAAAAGATCGATCAGCAATCTCATCCCAAAAGAATGGAATGTTCTGTTTTAACAACCGGGTAAAACCCTTTGTAAGCTCGGCATAGTTAGGAATAAACCTACGTAAAAAGTTTGCTTTCCCCTGCAAACTTTGGAGTTGGCGTAAATTCGAAGGAGGAGGAAATTTAACAATGGATTTGACCTTCGATGGATCGACACGAATTCCTGCTTTCGAGACAACAAATCTCAGTAATCAACCCGATTCTACGCAGAAAACACATTTATGCGGATTCAGCCTTATTCGATAATGCCTACATCTCATAAAAATTGCTTGCAAATGAGTGGGATGGTCGGCCCTACGTAATGAATGAGCAGGTAAATCATCGAGATATGGCAGGACAATGTGCTTAATGTCATGAAATGCATAAGACATAGCCCGTTGAAAATTTGCTCCAGCGTTCTTTAATCCAAAAGGTAGTTTACAGTAAGAAAACGTTCCCCATGGACAAATAAAAGATGTTTTGGGTTGATCTGCAGGGAGTATGTTTATTTGATTGTAGCCGGAAAAGCCATCCATGAAGGAAAACAATTCACTGCCAGCACAATCATCGATTATTTGATCGATATAGGGAGTTGGATAATTATCTTTTGGACACGCTCGATTAATATCCCTATAATCGATGCATACTCTTATCGTTCCTTGTTTTTTAGTCACAGGAACAATATTCGATACCCAATCCGTTAAGGGAATTGGATAAATGAATCCTGCTCGAAGTAATTTTTCAACTTTGTTTTTATAGCAGCAGCTTTTCTAGGATGAATTTGACGTAATCGTTGACGAACAGGTTTAGCATCCGGGTAAGTCTTAATCTCATGAACAACGATTGATGGATCAATTCCTGGCATTTCTTCATAAGACCAGGCAAACACGTCACGGAATTCTTGAAATAGGGCTTTATAAGTCTGAATTTCTTCATCTGTACAACAAGCACCTATATGAATGTTTTCAATTATTCCTGGTTTTACTGAAATGTCAATTGGAACTGTTCTAGATATATTTTCCAAATTTAACTCAGAATCAGGATTTTGCAAAGGATTCTGTGGTTCTTTAACATATTCAGCAGTAAAAATTGAAGCGAAATCATCTTCAAAATGATCTAATTCAGGTAAAAATGAATATCGATGATGTAGATCTTCCCATGGTAAATCATCAACAGACAAAAATTCACGAATTTGCTCATCTGTATGAACAAGTTCAGGAAATGTTGTTGTAACTGAACTAGATATAGAAAGTGATTCCTCTTGGATCCCATTCATTGGATCAATTTTGGTTGAAGAGGGGTTGGAAAGTGACTGTACACCCTGATACGCAATTTCAAATGGACTCAAGGGCATCATTCCATCAAATGAATCAATCTCGGATTCGGAAGGTACGATCCAAGGATCATCAAACATAACAGTGTCTGACGAAATCATGTGAATATTTGCAGTAGAAGGCGATACGTTAGGAGGAGGAAAGGAAAAAGTTCCTAGTAAACCAGAATCTTTAATCAAACCTACTCCAACATCCTTATAAGGGATAGTCGTTTTACCAACATGCTGGATTGTTTCTAAAGAGGCTGGGTCGGACGAGAAATAAGTTAACTGATCTATTGTCACGATCTTTCCTTCATATGGAAATTTTATGAGTCGAAAGACCGAAGAAACAACAGCAGTCATAGCATAGGACCAACTACGACCCAGAAGAAGGTTGTAATCTAGAGGGGCATCAACCACTTCCACATCTAGATTAATGATTTTACCTTCGACCCCTATGGGTAAATCCTGCAAAATACCAAAAGGTTGAAAACCTTGACCATCAAAAGCCTTTAGAATCGTCGGAGATTGGTTAAGTGTAGGAGAACCAAGCGATTTCCAACACTGAATCGACATAATACACGTTGAAGCTCCTTCATCAATCACAGTCCGAAAAATAGGTCTGTTTTTTACTAACACTGGAATCTGGAAAGCCATTCGGTGAGGAAGACGTGGTGTACTATTTTCTAAATCGAAGATTATAAGGTTAGAATCCTGAACATCGATAGCTCCTATAGCAGACAATAATAATTTACATTGTGCTGGACACGATTGCAGCACTTCCAAAGCCGACATTGCTGAAGGAGAAACAGCTAAGTCTTCAACAATGTTGTAATTCTGAGCAGCTCTCGCATGTGGATTGAAAGCTGATTTACGAAGAACACCTTTAGCAGGCAGTTTGATTATTAAGTCTGGATTTTGTTTCTCGATCTGTAGCGGACCAGAAACAGGAGGAGGTGTAGTTGATGTGTTTGCATTAGAAGATTTTGCTTCTTTACCATCAACAGGATTCTTAGTACCGTAATCTTGCGATCGCGTCGCAATCCTTACATGAGACATCATCATAATAGGCTCTTCTAAAGTAGTCGAGGAAGAACTAATCATCTTACTATCTTGAATTGGAAAAGGATCCTTCAAGACAGCAGGTTGTTGCGATCCTTTAACGAATTTCGTAACTTTGGCTCGATATGGACATTCTTTCGTGAAATGATCTTGTTCACAAATGAAACAAGGATAGCGAGGTTTACGTTTTTCGTCATTGGATTCATCTTTATCAGTTTTCTCTTTCGAATTCTTTTTGTTTTTGTTCCTCCCCTTCTTTTTACCACCAGATTTTGATTTTGTTGTAGATGTTTCAACGACATGAATGTCGGCGGAAACTTCGGGAGAAGATTCTCCTTTCGGGGAATCAGGTAAAGTTATAATTGGAGAAGAATTTTTTGACGATTTCTTCTTACTTTTAGAATTAACTGTACCAATCATACCGTCAGCGGCATGAGACCCTGAAGGAGCAGCAACTATTTGACCTTGTTTTGGAAGGTCTGGGATTTTTTCATGTAGAGTACCTGACTGCGTATAAACGAGGTCAAGGTACTGAGCTTGAGCAATTACTTTCTCTTCAGTAACAACACCAGCCTTAGCTACATCTTCAGTGATCTTGGGTAACAATGATTTAACAAACCATTCTGCCAAAATTTGATCCGGAATATAAACTTTCACCAAACGTCTTCTACGTCGCCATTCATGAATATGATCATAAATATACGTTGACGTAGATTGTTTTAGCGAAGTTAATAATTCTGTGTCGTTGTCATATCTGACAGGCAACTGAAAATGAGTCAAGAAATCAGTTGCTAACTGACTGAAATTATGAAACGAGCCGCGTGGTAACTCAATGTACCATTTGGCAGCAAGACCTATAAGGGTTCTCTGGAAAATACGTAAACGAATCGAATCATCAATGATTGAATTAGATGCACACCAAAGGTAATAAGTCATAACATGATTCGATGGATCCTCTCATGACTTACCTTCGAATTTTGGTATATCACTGGGAAACTTATGAGGCATTGGCAGCCAATTTTGATAATAAAAAATGGGATCATTCGTAAGGCGCGTCAAATCAGGTAAGTCCAAAGTTGCGATAAACGGTAATTGACGGTTAGGGTCACGAAAACCTTGAGAAGCCAAAGCAGATCCAGGAGGCGGATACCCAGGATAACTAGGAATCGGATTTGCATTAGGTATTGTGTAACCTCCCGGAAAACCAGCATGAACCGGACCATACTGAGGTTGTTGATAAGTATAACCAGGGTACGGTTGATACTGATAGCTTGGATTCTGTACATAGGGACCGAATTGCGGCTGTCCCTGGTATGGTTGATACGTAAATTGAGGTTGACTTGTAACAATTGTACTTGTACCAGCTTGTCCTGCAGGCATCTGAACTGTAGTCTGAACTGAAGGTCCTGACTGAGGTACAGAGACTTGAGGGATTTGCACAGATACAGGGATAGAAGAAGTCGGTGCTACAGATACTCCAGAAACAGGTGTGACAGGTTGAACAGACGTTGCAGCAGTTACAACAGTTTGAGGCGGAGTCTGGGGTGTACTAGGCCCAGTCTGCTGAACTGAACTAGGTGCAGGAGTTTGAATAGCTGGCTGAACAGGTTACTGGGTTGGACCAGAAACTAAAGGCTATCCAGGTTGATAAGCCAACTGCACATTAGGCTGCAAAGGCTGTTGATATTGGGACGGATCCCACACCATAGTTCCGGGGTATTGTCCCATAGAAGGTTGAACGTAAGGACCAAAACCTGTCTGAACGTAGGGTTGATTAGTAAGTGGTAAATTTCCGGCTCCTTGAAAAGATGGTTGACCAGAAGGCTGTTGGAAACCTTGAATTGGGTACTGACCTTGAGGTTGATAACCCTGAGGCGCGTACTGAGGCTGGGGTTGATAAGGACCCTGAGGAGCATATTGTGCTTGGGGTTGACCTTGAGGAATGCACTGTCCTTGAGGTTGATACCCTTGAGGTATGTACTGTCCTTGGGGTTGCCCCCCAAAATAATATGATTCCACAGTTTGTGCTGGGAAAAAGCTACCTTGAGTTTGTGCCCCGGGTGGTAACTGACTACCTTGAGGTTGCCCCCCAGGCGGTAACTGACTACCTTGAGGTTTCCCCCCAGGCGGTAACTGAATTCCCTGAGGTTGCCCCCCAGAAGGAAACTGACTGCCTTGAGTTTGAGGATTTGGAATATTACCAGACATCATAAAAATTTGCTCTGCGTTTGACGTTTCAATTTTAAGTCCATCAAGACCAGATGATAACAAGTTTTCGATGGGTTGAGGAGTTGCTCCCGAGAAAGTACCAGACAAAGACTGATATCCCGAAGGAACAGAAGGACAACCATGTAAAAATGATTCCGGCGTTTGAGAAAACATGGATGACTCTCCGGCCATAAAATATGACGGATAATAACCTCTGGGTGTAGGATGAAATGGAATTCGAGGTGGATAAAAAGCAAGACCCGGATTCTCTAAAAATTTCATTAAAGAGAGATACCAAGGATTAGTTCGAATGGGGCTGTAGAAAATAGATTCACGCTCCCTAAGATTTAACGATTGAGGGGAGTCGAGAAGAGATATGTCTTCGTCTGGATTAGTAAGTTCTTCAATAGAAGTAACTCCAGAGGGAAGATTGTCTGTAATGATATTTCTTACCCTAGGTGAACCTGGATCGCTAGAAGTTGGTGTAATAAATCCTGAGGATGTTTCCAAAACAGAAGATTCAGTTTCAGGTTCAGAGATTTCAGTTTCGTCAGATAATTCACCAGAAGGAGAAATACTTTCAGTAACTTCAGAAACTGAAATCGGTTCTTGAATGTATTCTGTTGTAGGTATTTGATGATCAGGATGTATAACTATAGATGAACTTCTAATTTCTGTTGATCTAATTCTACTACTACTGGATGCTTCCAGAGCATGAAGCCCTTCAAGTTGACTTGGTGAATATTCAGGGGGTTTCCCTTGTATTCTCCGGGATTGTCTCGGCAATTCCGCCACGATTAAAAATTATCTAATCACACACAAACAAAGAAAAATTTCAATGAAAACACCTAAAGTCTCTAAGAAACAAACAATTGAATCATACGCTTAAAAAATCTAAGAGTTCAAACCACACACAAACAGTAACTTTCCGTACTAAAAACACTAGTTGGTGATGAAATCCAACTTAGTAAAATTTTAACACGAAAAGGGCGGTTGGAACAGTTACCCCGACAACCTGCTTAATGAAACAGACCGGTGCAAGTTTCTCCACTATACCATCTCGAGTGAAGATAACCCTCTGGAGAGTCCAAGTGAGTCTAGCCAACGTCCTTTCCAGGTACAGTGGGATCTTCCCTCCACCGTCACCTTAGGAAAGAATCCTAAAGATTATGGCCACTAAGGTTACCAACTGAAAAAAATATACCTGGGGGAATAGTCTACGATCCGACACACACGCAAGGGCAGAGTAACAAAGCTCAATCCCCTTGAAGGCTCCTTGAAATAATCCAAGGTTTACCGACAAGTGACCCCAGGCTCCTCGACAATGGTCTATCCGAGGTTTACCATTTTTAATACGTGTATATCTTCTATCGTTCCCAATGAGGAAGGATTGATTACCCCACTGGTTCAAATATGATCTCGTGCTTAACTCCTTTAGGAGGAGCTTTCCAGAGCATAGATGCAACAATTGGAATTCTTCCTACCGCAAGATTTTTCTACTTGTTTGTTTTAGCTATCTTGGAGAGTTAATTACTCCCTACCCCAAGATACTAGCCTAAGCTATGTTGGTGATAAGAGCCCTAGAAATAAAAAGATTACTAGATGAATTTTAATTAAGCGTTACTTTTAGGAGCTGTTTCTTAAGTCAATGGGTGCGGAAATGAAACTTTGGATGATGTGAAGACTCGACTTCCAAAAAACACTAAAAATGCACCTAGAATGATAATCAATTCTTTTTCTTTCAATGAACTTCTATCTAAAGAAAGAGTTGGAGAATGCAATTCTTTTAATAAACAATTCCTTCTTTAAACATGAAGAATGATTGAAAGAAAATACTTTGTCTTTTCAATAATGAGATAAATGATCAAAGCTCATAAGAAAAATCCTTTTCCTTTCCAAACTAGGAGCTACAAAACAATTTTCCTTCGAAAGAAAGCTATAAATATTAAAAACTACTCAAAACTACAAAATCTAATCCTGAGATCTAAAATCTAAATTGAGTAAAAGCTTTAAGACTTTTTGAAGAATGTTTTCCTTAGTTGTTCAGCAAACTAAGAGTCTATTTGTTTAGAATAACAAACAGATCAAAAACACTCAAAATATGTTTTTTTTTTTATAAAAATGAAATTCAAAACTTTCAACCAAGTTTTTTCAAAGATTCGCAAAGAAACAAAAGGCTCAATTTCTCAATATAGGATGTTTTCACAATCAGGTCGGATTCAAAAGACAAAAGAGATCAATGTAATCTGAGATACTACAAATTGTCAAAAGTTCGAATCGCTACAAAGACCAAGCAGAAAAACAATCCAAACTGCAAAATCTTCTAGAAAATCATCAAAACATCAACACTGTTGGAGTTCATTCACAAAAAATTCTTGATAGAAACAATAATCAGTCTGGGCAGAAACCAAAAGGCTAAATCCAAATAAAAATAAACTAGAGAAAGAAATCTAGAGATTTTCTAAAATTTTAACAGGGTCCGCAGGCAACCAGTATTGACAGGTGCGGTCCCGCACTGTATTCTTTACAGAAAGTGCGAACCTGCCCGCACTGTCAAAATAAGCCAGAGTGCGGTCCTAGGAAAAATTATAGAAAAACTTAAAATATTTCTAAATTTTCAAAAACAGGGAAAATCTAAATTACCCAGACAGATATGTATCAATCAAAAACCAGGAAAAAATGTTTCCTCAAATCAAAAAATAAAAGAGAACCAAAAACAACAAGTTCTTTCCCCAGTGGAGTCGCCATTTTGTTGTGTAGATTAATCCGTCTTGCGGACAAGACCGATCTCTCTAGTACTAAAAGTAACTAGCAACAAACAACCAATTATACTAATCTCTCTCTAAGCATACAAGATTCATAAAAATGCTATATAGGTGTAAGGCCTACCTTATGTCCAGCGCTTGCTTGATCTCGTTGAAGTCCTTCCTGTGCACTTGAAAGAACGTTCCTCATGAATCTGCAGTCACAAACAAGAAAAAAGATTACACAGCACCTATATAGACATTATTATAAACCATACTCATCATAATGATCAAGGAATTTATGAAATAAACCATGAATAGACAGTTTAATGAGAGAAATGAGTATATTTGTATTAACTTCAAATAAAGAAAACCTTTACAACCTGTGCCTTGATGTCGTGCAGGTCCTCCCGGGGTCCGAAGCAGGAATCTCTTCTAATTTGAAAAGCATTGCACTCTTTGAACCAAGACAGATAGAGATGAGTGATTTAACCTCACAAAAAGTCTTAGTTAACTGAGTCTGAATCTCAACAGCATTTAACTTCAAATATCTTAAGCTTGAACGCCCTTTGAGGCTACCCAAGGCCTCTTTTTATAGTGGAAAAGAGGAGGTTTTCTGTTCCAAATATGAAGGGATAGAATCCTCCTTCAAAGGGATTAGCTCCTTACATCAAGGGGTTAGCTCCATCAAGTGAGGGATGGATGAACCTTCTCAAAGCGTATCCGTTCCCGAAAATTCCCATCTAGAATCTTCTAGAATTCATCTGAAATTCACTTTTTATCTTTACTTTCTCGCCTTTTTGAGTTTTACAGAGGTCCGCACCCATGACACAAAGAACGTGCGGTATGGTTTCGCAGGAGGGCTGAACTTTAGGTGCGGGACCGCAGGAAATGAATAGAGAAAGTGCAATACCAATGTTTAGGGGATTTTTAGGAACTTTTCTCTGATTTTGAAAGCTTGACATGAGGAGCTGATATGTTAGACTTGAAAAAGGAGGAAGTATGAGTAATAATGAGCTCATACTCATAGTAAAATGTCAGGATGACATTTTTTAGTGTAACATATATGAAGAGTGCAATACTTTATCATTTCAAAGATCATCCTCTGGACACCCCAGTCGGAACCTGTAAAAACATTCAATGCAAAATATATACATATATATGTCATCACTGAGGTAGGCATTCCCATACTCAGATTAAAACTAACTAGAAACTAACTCAAATCGTTCTGATACAGGATCGATTTTGAATACATCATGATACAGATATATGTAGACACGGTATGGAGCGCAGCCATACGTTTATAAATAGTCTCTTGTATATGTAAATATAAAATTCTCGCGGCTTTGGATAGGTGGAAACTAGATCCGGGGGTCTTGATTTCCCATCTCGAACTAGTACGATTCTATCCATGTGAATGCATGTGTGAAAGTGAGACATGTCTGAAACCACTTGATTGCAGTCAATGATGTGAAGCGGTAACAAGCACAATGAAAGCCACAGGTAATGTCAATGATAGAACCGATCGTGAAAGCGAAACACCTGCATTAGGCATCGCGATTTCAAGGCTAACATTTAGGATCTTCCTAGATAATGTGCTAATGTTGATAGAAAGTGATCTATCGTAGGCAAGCCCACAACACGAAATCATAGATCAAGTTTTGAAAATATATTGGCAAGGACTGACTCAGGGATGGTCAATAATGGATGACATATATTTTGCAGATGAATGGTTTATTTGAACTGTCCTCTTGAACACATAACGACACTGCAGATGGTTTGGTAACAATTGACCCAAAGCTAATACCCAGAAACCGGCTGAAGACTTTCAATGTGGTTTGATTAACTGTTAGGCAAAGGATTTCCCAACCCAGGTGAATGAAAGTGTCGTGTTCAAGAGTGGTTGACTGAATTTTTGAAAAATTTAAAATACAACAAACACGCTCATTTTTCTCTCTTTTTCCCCCACCATTTCTGGCAAGTACCTCTTTATTTTTGACAAGCTTGAGGAGGATAACATTTGCTTGGTTATAAGCTCATCCTTCGGATGAGTCCAACTTAGTTTAAAATTCGAACCCTAAGAAGGAGTGGTTCGTTCCTGTTGAAAATTAAACAGGTCCTTTACTGTTAAATTTTAACAAGTCCAGTATAGGAGAAACTCGGTGTTTTTCAGTTTTAGGGAGTCAGAAGAAAAACTTAAGAAAACTCCGTGGGTGTACTTTTTCGTAAATTTAGTCTCTCGAGCCCGAAAAAGGATAAAATAATGCGGTAGAGAACTCTATTGACCATATTTAGTCAACATATACCTTTTTCGTAAATAGTCCATTTCAGTCCGTAAAAGGGGTAAACTTAGACTGAAAGGACGACTGTTCATTTACTTTAACGAGTTCGAATAGTCAAGTACTCGGTAATCTTTTCATATTTAGAGATTCTGAAAAGGGCTTAAAAGATGACTCCAAGGTTTCGCTTTTTTGTAAAATTTTTGAAAGAGTACGAAAAAGTGATAAAAGTATGCTCTTTGTTGAAAAATGATCAGTTCACCTGAAAAATCCAGTTTCTGCACAAAAACTTGAAACATTACACATACCTGTTTAAGATAAGTAAAAATGCTTTCAAAAATACCCTTTTTAAAGTGAAAAATAAACAAATTAAAAATTCATCCATTCGAAAAAACTTATAAAAAGGACTTTTTCAATTTCATTTTTACCGTTCAGTTTTATAGTGAAAAGTAAAAAGCTTTTGGGTAAGAAAGTTCCTGTGAAGATTCTGGAAAATCTATCCGTTGGAATCGAGAACCGTCAGTCCCAGGTAATCCACAACCTCTCAATCTTGTTTTTTATCCGTTTCAAATTTGTTTTTAGGCTTTAGTTTGCATTTTTGGGGCAAAAAATGGTTTAAAATTTCGCCCGCGGGGTCCGCAGGTGAGACACACGTTACCTGCAGACCCCGAATTTTTCCTATAAGGAAAAAGTCGTGGGTTCCGGACCCGGCACACAGCACGCGTGCGGATCTACGCACTGTGTATAAAACGTAGGTGCGGTACCCGCGCGGTTGATTTCAAAACATTCATTTCTCATTTGTTTGCCAAAAAATTTCAAACAAGACTATTCTAACTTGCCTTTTTATGTATTGTAGGATTGACAAGATGCTGATCTGGCGAGAACGTGAGCACGAGGAAGTGGATGAAGCCGCAATACTCCATTTTCCCACACAACAGGCATTAAAATCATGTGGCTTGTACAAATTTTGGGCCATCTTAGGCATGAGGGCACAAGTAGAACTCTTGACATGGTTGGTGAACAGATGGAATGTTCAGGACCAGTGCTTCTTCATTGGTGGCCATCGGCTCGAAATTGAGCTGGAGGATATATATTTCTTGACTGGTTTGTCCAAGAGGGGCGAACAAGTTTCTTTGTTTGGGACTAGGCCAGGTGGCCAGTCTGTTGCTAGTCTCCAACTAGAATTCTGCAATGACCAGGAAAATCCTCGGGACAAACGAATTGACATAAAACACATCATCCATCCTGAATTGAAAGTTATTGCTTTTACTATTACCAAACTGTGTGGGAGTGCTGCGCTTCATGTAGCTACTGGTTCCCAAATGCGTATTGCCGTGGACTGTTTTCGCGGCACCATCTTTAACTAGTGTGAAGCTGTGTTGGCTAATGTAAAAGGCCAACTAACCAGAGCAAAAAATGGGAAACTGAATAACTTTGGATATGGATCCATCGTCGTTTCTTTTGCTCTGGAGAGGATCCCCATGTTAACTCCACATAGTATTGCTGTTGATGCCGGTCGACCTCGAGAACCGAGAATGGTTCGTTGGTCCGCATTGATGGCTCGTCATGCTATTGAGGGTACTGAGATTGTTCGATTTCCTCCTTCATATTTTCGTTGGCTGGATCGCCAAATTTTTTTGATAGAGGATTTTCCATACGCCGGGATAGATTTCCGCGGCGACCGAGAGATGGTTCTCCCAGCAGGGGAACAGTGGGATGATTCAGGTAAAATCATTTTTCAACGTTTGCTAAGTTCTAATTTTTTTAATTTTTTATCGTCTTAAAAACTAATAATTAAAATTTTTTTGAATACAGACGTGGGTCCACAACGACCAGCTCATCTCCAACCTTACAAGAGAAAACAACCAGTTGCGGCCGCACCAGCCCTTGCAGGCCAATCAACGGAGATTTTGACTGATTTAGAGCATCATCTAGAGCGTTTGACTCTAGATATTCCATAGACGAGCATAGATGACATTCCTCTCAGGTTGCAGAGATATGTGATGTGAGTTCCAGGACCTTTTAGGAGGTTCCTATGCAGGGTAGCTCGGGCAGTGGTTTCTTATCGTGATCACCATCAGTGATGGGATGATCGTGTAGACTCATATTTTTGACTTTTGTATTATCATTTTTGCCGATCATAAGGTGTTTCCAACCTATGATCGAAGACGATGTATATTTTTTTTTTGAAAACACTCCTATACTATGATATATCACTATTTGCCGGCTATCTGTTGTACATATGTGAATGTTGTTTGTTTTACTGCTTTTGATTATTGCAAATGTCTATTTATCATACTAGAAGCAATTGAATCTGCGAATGTATTTAAATGTCTTGGAATATGCTGATATTCAATGTAATCAAATTCACGTTCCAAGAGACGAATTTTTAAAAATAACCGTAATAATACTGGATTTCTAATGGTATAAACCCTGTTAAGCTGTAATACAACAAGTTCAGAATCCAACCTTACAATCAAACTCTGAATTCCAAATGATATGGATTCAGACAATAACTCAATCACTGCACTATACTCAGCGATGTTATTTGTTGTTTGACCAAGGCTTACCCCATGCATGGATACTAACTCGTCGGAGGGTGAATAGATAACCCAAGATGCGGAAGAAATGTTCCGTGTACTACGACAAGCACCATCAGCAAAACCAATGTAGTTTTGAAGAGACGTCGACATCTGCAATATCAAGATTAAAACTCAGATAAGCAGGAATAGTGATAAAAACACACTCTCTAAACTAGGCACACTTTTCTAATCTAAAACACACCAGCAGTAAAGAAATCTAAACTAACAAAAAATCTCCACACCTCATTTAAGCATAATATCGCTTTAGATAGAGCCCATTTCTGGGTTTATCCAAAGGGACACCGTCAAAATATATCAACTCATAGGCCCCTTTTGCTAACTTTCGTTTAAAAATATAAGGACCATGCCACATAGGCATGAATTTCCCAGCTCCTAGCTTGTCGTTAGCTTGATCATAAAGTAAAACTAGGTCTCCTTCTGAAAAAGTTCGAGGGGTCACACTTCTATCATACTGAGCTTTTATCCTTTTAACATGAGCCTCGTTTGCTATTGTAGCATTTTGTCGATTCTCATCTAATTGGGCTAAGTATAAGAAACGTTTCTCCTCTTCAAAGGTAGCTGGAAGTAATTCTACGGCTAATTTTAGTGACGGTATTTTGCATTCAATCGGCAACATAGCTTCCAAACCATAAACTAGTTGAAAAGGAGTGAAACCTGTTGATGTTTTGACTGAGGTTCGATATGCCCAAAGCGCTGAAAATAACATGGAATGCCAATTCGTCTTGTGAATACCAATGATTCGTTTGATCATGGTGACTAAAACTTTGTTAATGGCTTCAACCAGACCATTGGCTTGTGGATAATACGGAGTGGAACTATCGTGGCGCAAGCCAAGCTGGTCTGTCAGTTCAGTCATCATGACATTCTGAAAATGACTTCCATGATCCGTAATAATAGTGTGAGGAACACCGAACCTAGCAATTATGTGATTAAATATGAATGTTTCAGCAGTCTTGCCGTCAGCTGAAAATGTAGGCACCGCCTCGGCCCATTTTGTAAAATAATCTACTGCTAAGATAATATAGGCATGCCCCCTGGCCGAGTGAGGGTTACATGTAATAAAATCGATACCCCATTTCATGAAAGGACCAACAAAAATTATAGGGTGAAGAGGAACGGGTGGTGCGCGCATTGTCCGATCAAAAATTTGACAGTTGTGGCATTTCCGAACCGCATAAATACAATCTTTGAACAACGTTGGCCAGAAATAACCTACACGCAATATCTTTTGGGCTGTGGCATACCCAGACATATGACCGCCCCATGCTCCAGAATGGCAGTCATTTAACACCTTTTCAGCTTCTTCATGAGTTAGACAACGTCGGAAAACAGAATCCGCCCCACGATGATAAAGTGTATCACCAATGATATTATACTGTTGGGATTGGAAGTGTATTTTCCGTCGCTGAGTTCGTGATATTTCAGGCCGAAAAGATTGGGTTTGGAGATAAACGATAATATCTCCATACCATGGATGAAGTGTACTAATAAGAAACAAAGATTCGTCGGCAATGGACTCTTCTGCCACTGTTTCAGTATCAGTAGAGGGGAAATCGCACATTAGTTCCGCAAATACCAAAGATTTCTTTGCCTTGGATTTTTCAAATTCCAAGTCAAATTCCTGCAGGATAACTATCCATTTGGAATATTTTCCCCCTAGCAATTTTTTGGTCAAAATATACATCATAGGGTTGCAATTAGAAATTACCGTGGTTTTACGTAACAAGATGTAATGTCTAAAACGTTGGATAGCTTGAACAGCTGCCAAGGCCAATTTCTCCACATGTGTGTATTTGATTTCAATCGGATGCAGATTCCGACTAAGATAATAAATCACATGTTCATTGTGAGATTCATCTTCCTGAACTAGTACCATCCCAATGGTGGAATGAGAAGCAGCGAGGTACAAAATGTAATCTTGGTTGTAGTTGGGAGGATGCAATAATGATGCATGGGTCAACGCGTGTTTAAGTGCATCAAAAGATCGATCAGCGATCTCGTCCCAAAAGAACGAAATGTTCTGTTTCAACAACCGGGTAAAACCCTTTGTAAGCTCGGCATAGTTAGGAATAAATCTACGTAAAAAGTTTGCTTTCCCCTGCAAACTTTGGAGTTGGCGTAAAGTCAAAGGAGGAGGCAATTTAACAATGGCTTCGACCTTTGATGGATCGACGTGAATGCCTTCTTTCGAGACAACAAATCCCAGTAATTGACCCGATTCTACGCAGAAAACACATTTATGCGGATTCAGCCTTATCCGATAATGCCTACATCTCATAAAAATTGCTCGTAAATGAGTGGGATGATCGGCCCTACGTAATGAATGAGCAGGTAAATCATCGAGATATGGTTGGACAATGTGCTTAATGTCATGAAATGCATAAGACATAGCCCGTTGAAAAGTTGCTCCAGCGTTCTTTAGTCCAAAAGGTAGTTTACAATAAGCAAACATTCCCCATGGACAAATAAAAGCTGTTTTGGGTTGATCTGCAGGGAGTATGTTTATTTGATTGTAGCCGGAAAAGCCATCCATGAAGGAAAACAATTCACTGCCAGCACAATCATCGATTATTTGATCAATATAGGGAGTTGGATAATTATCTTTTGGACATGCTCGATTAATATCCCTATAATCGATACATACTCTTATCGTTCCTTGTTTTTTAGTCACAGGAACAATATTCGATACCCAATCCGTTAAGGGAATTGGATAAATGAATCCTGCTCAAAGTAATTTTTCAACTTCTGTTTTTATAGCAGCAGCTTTTCTAGGATGAATTTGACGTAATCGTTGACGAACAGGTTTAGCATCCGGGTAAGTCTTAATTTCATGAACAACGATCGATGGATCAATTCCTGGAATTTCTTCATAAGACCAGGCAAACACGTCATGGAATTCTTGAAATAGGGCTTTATAAGTCTGAATTTCTTCATCTGTACAACAAGCACCTATATGAATGTTTTCAATTATTCCTGGTTTTACTGAAATTTCAATTGGAACCGTTCTAGATATATTTTCCAAATTTAACTTAGAATCAGGATTTTGCAATGGATTCTGAGGTTCCTTGACATATTCAGCAATAAAAATTGAAGCGAAATCATCTTCAAAATGATCTAATTCAGGTAAAAATGAAGATCGGTGATGTAAATCTTCCCATGGTAAATCATCAACAGACAAAAACTCACGGATTTGCTCATCTGTATGAACGAGCTCAGGAAATGTCGTTGTAACTGAACTAGATATAGAAAGTGATTCCTCATGGATCCCATTCATTGGATCAGTTTCGGTTGAAAATGGGTCGGAAAATGACTGTACAGCCTGGTACGCAATTTCAAATGGACTCAAAGGTATGACGCCATCAAATGAATCTATCTCGGATTCGGAAGGTACGATCCAAGGATCATCAAACATAATAGTGTCTGATGAAATCATATGAATATTTGCAGTAGAAGGCGATACGTTAGGAGGAGGAAAGGAAAAAGTTCCTAGTAAACCAGAATCTTTAATCAAACCCACTCCAACATCCTTATAAGGGATAAGCGTTTTACCAACATGCTGGATTGTTTCTGTAGAGGCTGTGTCGGACGAAAAATAAGTTAACTGATCTATTGTCACGATCTTTCCTTGATATGGAAATTTTATAAGTCGAAAGATCGAAGAAACAACAACAGTCATAGCATAGGACCAACTACGACCCAGAAGAAGGTTGTAATCTAGAGGGGCATCAACCACTTCCACATCTAGATTTACAATTTTACCTTCGACCCCTATGGGTAAATCCTGCAAAATACCGAAAGGTTGAAAACCTCAACCATCAAAAGCCTTTAGAATCGTCGGAGATTGGTTAAGTGTAGGAGATCTAAGTGATTTCCAACATTGAATCGACATAATACACGTTGAAGCTCCCTCATCAATCACAGTCCGAAAAATAGGTCTGTTTTTTACTAACACTGGAATCTGGAAAGCCATTTGGTGAGGAAGACGTGGTGTACTATTTTCTAAATCGAAGATTATAAGGTTAGAATCCTGAACATCGACAGCTCCAATAGCAGACAATAATAATTTACATTGTGCTGGACACGATTGCAGCACTTCCAAAGCCGACATTGCTGAAGGAGAAATGGCTAAGTCTTCAACAATGTTGTAATTCTGAGCAGCTCTCGCATGAGGATTGAAAGCTGATTTACGAAGAACACCTTTTGCAGGCGGTTTGATTATTAAGTCTGGATTTTGTTTCTCGATCTATAGAGGACTGGAAACAGGAGGAGTTGTATTTGATGTATTTGTATTAGAAGATTTTGCTTCTTTACCATCAACAGGATTCTTAGAACCGTAATCTTGCGATCGCGTCGCAATCCTTACATGAGACATCATCATAATAGGCTCTTCTAAAGTAGTCGAGGAAGAACCAATCATCTTACTATCTTGAATTGGAAAAGGATCCTTCAAGACAGCAGGTTGTTGCGATTCTTTAACGAATTTCGTAACTTCATCTCGATATGGACATTCTTTCGTGAAATGATCTTGCTCACAAATGAAGCAAGGATAGCGAGGTTTACGTTTTTCGTCATTGGATTCATCTTTATCAGTTTTCTCTTTCAAATTCTTTTTGTTTTTGTTCCTCCCCTTCTTTTTACCACCGGATTTTGATTTTGTCGTAGATGTTTCAACGACATGAATGTCGGCAGAAACTTCGGGAGAAGATTCTTCTTTCGGAGAATCAGGTAAAGTTATAATTGGATAATAATTCTTTGATGATTTCTTCTTACTTTTAGAATTGACCGTACCAATCATACCGTCAGCGGCATGAGACCCTGAAGGAGCGGTAGCTATTTGACCTTGTTTTGGAAGGTCTGGGATTTTTTCATGTAAAGTACCTGACTGCGTATAAACGAGGTCAAGGTACTGAGCTTGAGCAATTACTTGCTCTTCAGTAACAACACCAGCCTTAGCTACATCTTCAGTGATCTTGGGTAACAATGATTTAACAAACCATTCTGCCAAAATTTGATCCGGAATATAAACTTTCACCACACGTCGTCTACGTCGCCATTCATGAATATGATCAGAAATATACGTGGACGTAGATTGTTTTAGCGAAGTTAATAATTCTGTGCCATTGTCATATCTGACAGGAAACTGAAAATGAGTCAAGAAAGCTGTTGCTAACTGACTGAAATTATGAAACGAGCTGCGTGGTAACTCAATGTACCATTTGGCAGCAAGACCTATGAGGGTTCTTTGGAAAAGACGTAAGCGAATCGAATCATCAATGATTGAATTAGATGCACACCAAAGGTGATAAGTCATAACATGATTCGATGGATCCTCTCTTGACTTACCTTCAAATTTTGGTATATCACTGGGCAACTTATGAGGCATTGGCGGCCAGTTCTGATAATAAAAAATAGGATCATTTGTAAGGCGCGTCAAATCAGGTAAGTCCAAAGTTGCGATAAACGGTAATTGACGGTTAGGGTCGCGAAAACCTTGAGAAGCCAAAGCAGATCCAGGAGGCGGATACCCAGGATAACTAGGAATCGGATTTGCATTAGGTATTGTGTAACCTCCCGGAAAACCAGGATGAACCGGACCATACTAAGGTTGTTGATAAGTATAACCAGGGTACGGTTGATACTGATAGCTTGGATTCTGTACATAAGGACCGAATTGTGGCTGTCCCTAGTACGGTTAATACATAAATTGAGGTTGACTTGTAACAACTGTACTTGTACCGGTTTGTCCTGTAGGTATCTGAACCGAAGTCTGAACTGACGTTCCTGACTGAGGTACAGAGACTTGAGGGATTTTCACGGATACAGGGATAGAAGAACTCGGCGCTACAGATACTCCAGAAAGAGGTGTTACAGGTTGAACAGACGTTGCAGCAGTTGCAGCAGTTTGGGGCGGAGTCTGAGGTGCACTAGGCCCAGACTGCTGAATTGAACTAGGTGCAGGAGTTTGAATAGCTGGCTGAACAGGTTGCTGGGTTGGACCAGAAACCAATGGCTGGCCAGGTTGATAAGGCAACTGCACATTAGGCTGCAAAGGCTGTTGATATTGGGACGGATCCCACACCATCATTCCGAGGTATTGTCCCGTAGAAGGTTGAACATAAGGACCAAAACCTGGTTGAACGTAGGGTTGATAATTAAAAGGTAAATTTCCGGCTCCTTGAACAGATGGTTGACCAGAAGGCTGTTGGTAACCTTGAATTGGGTACTACCCTTGAGGTGCGTACTGAAGCTGGGGTTGTTGAGGACCTTGAGGAGCATATTGAGTTTGGGGTTGTCCTTGAGGTATGTACTGTCCTTGGGGTTGTCCCCCAAAATAATATGATTCCACAGTTTGTCCTAGGAAAAAGCTACCTTGAGGTTGTCCTCCAGGTGGTAACTGACTAGCGGTAACTGACTGCCTTGTGTTTGAGGATTGGGAACGTTACCAAACATCATAAAAATTTGCTCTGCGTTCGACGTTTCAATTTTAAGACCATTAAGACCAGATGATAACACGTTTTCAATGGGTTGAGGAGCTGCTCCCGAGAAAGTACCAGATAGAGCTTGGTATCCCGAAGGAACAGAAGGACCACTGTGTAAAAATTATTCCGGAGTCTCGGAAAACATTGACGACTCTCCTGCCATAATGGATGGCGGATAGTAACCTCTGGGTGTAGGATGAAATGGAACTCGAGGTGGATGAAAAGAAAGTCCCGGATTTTCCAAAAAATTTGTTAAGGATAGATACCAAGCATCAGTTCGAATAGGGCTGTAGAAAATAGATTCACGCTCCCTAAGATTTATAGATTGAGGGGAGTCGGGAAGAGATATGTCTTCGTCTGGATTAGTAAGTTCTTCAATAGAAATAAGTCTAGAGGGAAGATTGTCTGTAATGATATTTCTTACCCTAGGTGAACCTGGATCGCTAGAAGTTGGTGTAATAAATCCTGAGGATGTTTCTAACACAGAAGATTCAGTTTTAGGTTCAGAGATTTCAGGTTTGTCAGCTAATTCACAAGAAGGAGAAATATTTCCAGAAACTTCGGAAACTGAAATCGGTTCTTGAATATATTCTATTGTAGATGTTTGATAATCAAGATGAATTACAATAGATGATGTTCCAATTTCTGTTGATCTAATTCTACGGCTGCTATATGGTACCAGAGCACGTAGCCCTTCAAGGTGACTTGGTGAATATTCAGGGGGTTTCCCTTGTATTCTCCGGGATTGTCTCGGCAAGTCCGCCACGATTAAAAATTATCTAATCACACGCAAACAAAGAAAAATTTCAATGAAAACACCTAAAGTCTCTAAGAAACAAACAATTGAATCATTCGCTTAAAAATCTAAGAGTTCAAACCACACACAAACAGGTAACTTTCCGTACTAAAAACACTAGTTGGTGATGAAATCCAACTTAGTAGAGTTTTAATACGAAAAGGGCGGTTGGAACAGTTACCCCGACAACCTGCTTAATGAAACAGACCGGTGCAAGTTTCTTCACTATACCATCTCGAGTGAAGATAACCCTCCGGAGAGTCCAAGTGAGTCTAGCCGACGTCTGTTCCAGGTACAGTGGGATCTTCCCTCCACCGTCACCTTAGGAAATAATCCTATAGATTATAGCCACTAAGGTTACCAACTGAAACAAATATACCTGGGGGAACAGTCTACGATCCGACACACACGCAAGGGCAGAGTAACAAAGCTCAATCCCCTTGAAGGCTCCTTGAAATAATCCAAGGTTTACCAACAAGTGACCCCAGGCTCCTCGACAATGGTCGATCCGAGTTTTACCGTTTTTAATACGTGTATATCTTCTATCATTCCCAATGAGGAAGGATTGATTACCCCACTGGTTCAGATATGATCTCATGCTTAACTCCTTTAGGAGGAGATTCCCAGAGCATAGATGCAACAATTGGAATTCTTCCTACCGCAAGATTTGTCTACTTGTTTGTTTTAGCTATCTTGGAGAGTTAATTACTCCCTACCCCAAGATACTAACCTAAGCTATGTTGGTGATAAGAACCCTAGAAATAAAAAGATTACTAGATGAATTTTAATTAAGCGTTACTTTTAGGAGCTGTTTCTTAAGTCAATGGGTGCGGAAATGAAACTTTGGATGATGTGAAGACTCGACTTCCAAAAAACACTAAAATGCACCTAGAATGATAATCAATTCTTTTTCTTTCAATGAACTTTCTATCTAAAGAAAGAGTTGGAGAATGCAATCCTTTTAATTCCTTCTTTAAACATGAAAAATAATTGAAAGAAACTACTTTGTCTTTTCAATAATGAGATAAATGATCAAAGCTCATAAGAAAAATCCTTTTCCTTTCCAAACTAGAAGCTACAAAACAATTTTCCTTCGAAAGAAAGCTACAAAAATTAAAACTAGTCAAAACTACAAAATCTAATCTTGAGATCTAAAATCTAAATTGAGTAAAAGCTTTAAGATTTTTTGAAGAATGTTTTCCTTAGTTGTTCAGCAAACTAAGAGTCTATTTGTTTAGAATAACAAATAGATCAAAAACACTCAAAATATGTTTTTTTTTTTATAAAAATGAAATTCAAAACTTTCAACCAAGTTTTTTCGAAGATTCACAAAGAAACAAAAAGGCTCAATTTTTCAATAAAGGATGTTTTCACAATCAGGTCGGATTCAAAAAACAAAAAGAGATCAATGTAATCTGAGATACTTCAAACTGTCAAAGGTTCGAATCACTACAAAGACCAAGCGGAAAAACAATCCAAAATGCAAAATCTTCTAGAAAATCATCAAAACATCAATACTGTTGGAGTTCATTCACAAAAAATTCTTGACAGAAACAATAATTAGTCTGGGCAGAAACCAAAAATCTAAATCAAAATAAAAAAAGACTACAGAAAGAAATCTGGAGATTTTCTAAAATTTTAACAGGGTCCGCAGGCAACCAATATTGATAGGTGCGGTCCCGCACTGTATTCTTTACAGAAAGTGCGAACCTGCCCGCACTGTCAAAATAAGCCAGAGTGCAGTCCTAGGAAAAATTATAGAAAAACTTAAAATATTTCTAAATTTTCAAAAACAGGGAAAATCTAAATTACCCAGACATATATGTATCAATCAAAAACCAGGAAAAAATGTTTCCTCAAATCAAAAATAAAAGAGAACCAAAAACAACAAGTTCTTCCCTAGTGGAGTCGCCATTTTTTTGTGTAGATTAATCCGTCTTGCAGACAAGACCGATCTCTCTAGTACTAAAAGTAACTAGCAACAAACAACCAATTATACTAATCTCTCTCTAAGCATACAATATTCATAAAAATGCTATATAGGTGTAAGGCCTACCTTATGTCCAACGCTTGCTTGATCTCGTTGAAGTCCTTCCCGTGCACTTGAAAGAACGTTCGTCGTGAATCTGCAGTCACAAACAAGAAAAAATATTACACAACACCTGTATAGACATTATTACAAACCATACTCATCATAATGATCAAGGAGTTTATGAAATAAACCATAAATAGACAGTTTAATGAGAGAAATGAGTATATTTGTATTAACTTCAAATAAAGAAAACCTTTACAACCTGTGCCTTGATGTCGTGCAGGTCCTCCTGGGGTCCGAAGAAGGAATCTCTTCTAATTTGACAAGCATTGCACTCTTTGAAACAAGACATATAGAGATGAGTGATTTAACCTCACAGAAAGTCTTAGTTAACTGAGTCTGAATCTCAACAGCATTTAACCTCAAATATCTTAAAGCTTGAACTCCCTTTGAGGCTACCCAAGGCCTCTTTTTATAGTGGAAAAGAGGAGGTTTTACCATTCCAAATATGAAGGGATAGAATCCTCCTTCAAAGGGATTAGCTCCTTACATCGAGGGTTAGCTCCACAAGTGGGGATGCATGAACCTTATCAAAGCGTATCCATTCCCGAAAATTCCCATCTAGAATCTTCTAGAATTCATCTGAAATCAACTTTTTAACTTTACTTTCTCGCCTTTTTGAGTTTTACAGAGGTCCGCACCCATAACAAAAAGAACGTGCGGTATGGTTTCGCAGGCAAGCTGAACTTTAGGTGCGGGACCGCAGGAAATGAATATAGAAAGTGCGATACCAAAGTTTAGGGGATTTTTAGGAACTTTTATTTGATTTTGAAAGCTTGACATGAGGAACTGATATGTTAGACTTGCAAAGGGAGGAAGTATGAGTAATAATGAGCTCATACTCATAGCAAAATGTTAGGATGACAGTTTTTAGTGTAACAACTATTTTCCCAAACACATGAAAAAATACCACACCAAAAATGTGGGATATGGCTTGATGAATCTTGATAAATACCAATGCAAACCTCAAATATGTGGAGCTTGTGTCTAAGACCATAAGGCCAATGACATTCTTTGAGTCCCCCACCATAGTCAAATTCCGAATATTAATAGAAGCATCAAGCCTTAAACATATCATTTTATCATGGAAAAATCTCGAAATCTCAATTTCTTGACCTAGCCAATGTTTGCCAATGTTTACCAATATTTTTGTGGTATCTTAATTTTGCCGAATTTTACCGATATTTTCTCAAGTTTTACAATTTTTGGTTTTTCCAACCCTTGTCAATTTTATCCCAATGCCGATATTTGCAACACCATAGGGACATACTATCTTCCCTCATATACTAATGAGAACCCCATCAACTCCTGCCACTCCGCGACTTCATTTCAAGGCACAATCAATATAAAAAATGAATTATTTTTTCAGTCTGAATCCACTGATGAAATTATTTTTGAGTTAGATGAAGATGCCAAAATGGTTGTGGGAAAACTTAGTTGGGTCGGGAATAAGAAAAAGAATATCTATAATTAAATTGATCCAACAATTGAAGTTCTTACTTGCCTAGATCTTGATGTGGAATGATTTTAATCCCTTCTGAATTAATATGTTCATATAACAGTGCTTTAGCTTTAATTTCCACCATCTCTAGTTGACTCATCATATATTGAATATGGAATGATTTTTTATCGGCCATATTCCTAACATGGGAATTTAGACAATGCAAGCTAGACCTTTCAAAAGAGGCTTGCAATGGAAGGACCTTATGTAATGGATATGCCAAGTCCAAAATAGTTGCTTCAGTGAATTTTACTACTTGAACCAATCCTCAAGTCCATTCACCACCACTAACCAAGCCCCCATAGTGAAATGGAAATCCAAAAATAGGCATGAGAAGATTCCAAGCTGAAAAGGAAAATAACTCACTCAGAGAGACCCTGGATTCCTCTCCTTTTCATATTTTCCGAGGTTAATATGTTGTCATAAGATAAGGTCCAATTGAAAATATTGATCTTTGGCATGGCATTTTAATGCCATATTTTTCTCTAGATCGAGACTTTGTGGGGAAGTGAATACTGAGAAAGTTGTTGGGCATAACGTTTCTTAATTGAATACTCAGTAAAACCCCACCCTCTACAGTATGATTCCTCAAGGTTCTTAAGGGCACAACCATGCAATATTTGACCAATGAGGCCACCAAATATAGCAAGTGTGAAGGTGGAGCCGTAAATCCCACCGTCTTAATAATCCTAAGGCTTTGTCCCATGTAGAAATTTCAAAGAGGGAATTTTCCCCTTGCTTTCTGATCATATATTTAAAGGAGTGAGATCTCTAGAGTGAATAAATTGGTGACCCATTATGCTATTATTCCAAGTGACCCATGATTTTATTCTTCCATATATAGATATTTTTACCATTTAAAATCTAGGTAAACAAATCCATTATTATTGGAATGGTAGATTGCATAAGTCTTTAAATGGATGACCATCCTCTCACTTGGAGAATATCATCTGAATTCTGCTCTCTTTCCCCTATGAAATATTTTTTGTGCAACTCCAAATTTTTTTTCCACCATTTATGCTTCTCTAACACTAACCTTCATAAGAGTTTAGCACCCATTGCTAGAATCCTTGATTCTAAGGCCACCTTGAGATTTAGGTTCCTAGATAATAGAATAGTTAACTATGTGAAATCTTTGGAGATGGATTTCCCTCGTTACTAGAGAAATTATCTTAATTCTCGAGTCAGAGTTTTATTAAAAATCACCTCAACAAGCATTGGAGAAAATTGATAGATGAGAACCATCTAAATTGGAATTGTTGCCTCGAAGAGTTTTTCTCCTTAGGAAGATAACAATGTTTATGGAATAATATTGAGGGAAAGGAGAGAATTATCATGCCATTCATTTTTCCTGTTATGTGTCTAACGTTAATACCTTTTAGGAAACATAGTTAAATATTCCTTGTCAACTCCATCAAGGAATAAATACTTTGTCTTGTTGAATGCAACAACGCCCTACTGCATGTGTTGAGAAAAAGCATTAGACTTAAGCCAAGGAATTATCATATGGTAACTCCAAAATTTTTGGAACCAAGACCCATTAAAAGTGGCGTGTGACTTGTTTCCCTTTCCTAACCAAGAAGAGCACATGGGGGCTTGATGTGAGGAGACAACAACTCAATTGATTTTTCTCAAGAATGAGATGCATGAGTCCGAGTTAATACAAATGATGCTTGAACTAGAGGGCCAAATCCTCTTTCTGGATAGGAGATTCAAGGATCTGAAAAAAATCATCTTACTGCACAATCCTTCTATTTTCATGAGAAATATGACGTTCTTGAATACGATGAATTTGTAGCATCTTCCTCTCCTTTAGAATTTCATGAAATTGACTTGGGGAAAAGGATTCTCCTATTCTGGGACAACAACATACCTATGATGCGTTCATTTGTAGGAATAAAGGGAAAGGAAAACATGTTTTCATACAATTATGAGAAAGGCATATTGGGGAAATATATCTTCACTTTTTATTTATCTTTTTCACCCACACCACTCTCATTTTTTCACTGATCCTGTTTGGTGATTTTTGGACCTTTAGGGGTAGTTTTTATAAGTGGTATGTATGGATTTTCCATTCATTATGTACTTTATATCTTCATGTGCATGTTTCCCTGGAAATCAAATACATGATTCAATACCATACATTTAACAACATATTGGCTCAACTCCATTGGAAATATCATGTTTTCTAGTCGATCAACATTTATCTCATTCAGGGTAGGTAGGAAGGTTTTCCAATTTTATTCATAGGGAAATTTCTAGCTTGTATTTTTCTTATATCTTTGAAATTTAGTGTCTTTTCTGATGATTGTATATGATTCTATGGCTAGAGGAAAATTCATCGGTTTAATTCTTCAAATATCTATAGTTCACATTCACCTCATAGGGAGATGATCCCTCATTTGGATGACCCCCTCCATAATTTGATCTTCAATACCAATTTCTTAAACTGATGGTGGAGCCTGATTATGTAAAATTGGCACATACATATGTAATGGGATTCCAAGAGCATGAGAGGTGTTTTCATATGTTTATGGAGGTTGTGGAGCAAAAAAGAGCTCAAATAGTGTTGAAATACTTCACATAAAAGGGACTGATGTATTGATTCATGGTTCCATTTAAAAAATAATATCCATATAGAGAAAAAGTGTAGCATGCAGACTTTCATTGAAAATTGTGGTTCTAAAGCCCGGGTTATGGCATGATTTTGTCAATATATCATTGGTTGGATTCTCATGGCATATGTTTAATTGATATTTTAAGTTTGTTTTGCAGTCTTCAAGTGCTAGTAACTCATGAACTAGGTTACCAATGTGTAACAATCATCATTCAGGAATCAAGTTGTGACATTTTTTTTTTTTGCTATCTACGAGCTACGAGGATTGAAACCTAATGCCTAGAATTTTGACAGTTTGACAACATGGATAATTAAGCAATTTTTCCTAGTCAAGGCTTGACATAATAACAATCATTACACATATTTAATTTTTGTCCCCAGAATAAACCTGTGATATGGACTCATCTCACAACTTCAAATGATTTTTCCCAGCAAGTTCAACCTGCTCGAAACTACTTCCTAGTGTGGTTAATAAAGACAAGTTGTTATGGTACATAACTTGATAGCATAGACTGCGTTGCGGTTCTAAAAAGAATCCTTGAGTGTAAAAAAAACTATGCAAGTTTTTCTACTATAAAGCCTTTTGGGATACCTGAAATAATATATATATATATATATATATATATATATATATATATATATATATATATATATATATATATATATATATATATATATATATATATATATCATTGATGAATTTTAAAGAATTACAAGATCCAGAGGGCTAGGAAATCAATGCGTGAACCACCAACAAGAACTTAGAATTTAGCATAAGATGAGTTATAGTCTAGGCAATTGAAACCCTATCATTTTAATCAATGATGAAGGAAATCACATAGGTCATTATATTTTCATGTAGAATCATTTGTTAATTCAAATTTCAACTTCAAAATGTGGAAGGCATACCATAATTTTTTCCACATAAGTCCAAACAACTTATAAGGAATAGTTTATTTTATTCACATAAATTATCAAGCCTTGCAAGTTTAAAAGTTCTGGGAAGAGCTAGAAGTAGCCAAAAATAACATCTCGTTGCAATCACTATCTTGTATTCACTCAACGATCTAGAAAAAATGTGCACAAGATAAAGTTGTGCACATATTATCCACTAAAGAACTTGAATAATTGAAACAATCAATTTAAAAAAAATATGAAGAAATTAGAAAATGATGTAAATGTGAACATCAGGTAAATATCGTGGCAGCAACATAGGAAAATCGCATGGGATGTCCCGAAAATCATGCACATAATATGATAACCAATCACTGGGGCCCTTTAGGGAAACAAGCTTTAATGCATATGGGAAGATCCAACAGATCAATACTCGACTTTCCTTCTTCAATTCATTGTCTATATTAAAGATGAGTTCTATCCAATTAAGACACGGAGAATGCACACCTTAGGACAATGTACTATGTTTGGGAATTGAATTGCTTATATGCTAGTAAAAACTATTTCATTGCATGGTATCAAATAAAACATTTGAGCTTGACCCATTTCTATAAGCTATTGTAATATTATTTTCTTCCCAGAGAGCATAAAATGTGAAATAGTTATCCTTCCCACTTTACAAACAAAGAAAAATTTCAACCTATGATCTATATGCAGGTTAACTTGCTGATGTTCCGCAATTTGATGCATGTTACAAAATTAGAAGTCAATTGTTGGACAAATTTCTACTCATAAATCTCACTTTTTTCTCATTAATGAGTGTTTAAGAATTATTAAATGAATCTAAACTTTTATGATCATTATTTAAACATAAATCAAGATTAATTAACACAAATGAAATCCTACAACATAATATACAGAGAAATATCTTGTCTTCTAAGCACAGGTGTATTAGTGATGTCTTGTTGGATATCCCAAAAATACATTATGACATATTAATGGTGTTGGACACCAAGCGTTATGAATTAAGCAGTGCTAAGATTTACATTTATTGCAAAAAACAGTGTTTTGTAGAGCAAAAAATATTATGAACTATAATCATAGAACTTGAGTATCATGTATCAATGAGAAACATTTGAGTGGCATCGACCGTTTGAAATTTTATAGTTGCTAGTAGATATTATTCTCCCAATTATGATGGTCTTTAGTTACACATAGGTTCAATAG